>CAJUYG010000163.1:52258-71018 GCA_910591675.1 Galerucella calmariensis | reverse complement strand
TCCAATACTTTTTAATGAACATTAATATATTCAAGAGGGGGAAGGGAATATAATCATTGGATTCACCATTCCCCTTATAATATCCAATACTTTGTAATGAACATTAATTTATTCAAAAAGGGGAAGGGAGTATAATCATTGGAATCACCCTTCCCCTTCTTGATTAACTTGATATGCGTGTTACAAAGTATTGAATGCATTCACCCTTCCCATTTTTGAAAAACAGTTCACATATACCTAATTTTTTGGGAAATGTACACATTTTATGGTAAAAGTGTACATTTGTCAAGAGTGTACATTCACCGTAACATTTACACTAATAATGATAATCTTTCCCTTACCTATGATTTTTGAACAAAAATATTCATGGTTACAGGATGAATACAAATATTTTCTCAATGAAATTCGAGATTAAATTCTGGTAACTGCTGAAATAGTAAACGTTTACTTATGTCAAGTTTTAATATTTTAATATTTCATACATGGTAAGTCAAAAAATTGCTTTTTATGCGTGGCTGTTTGAATATGAATTTTCAAAATTTCAAAATTTGAGGATAATTCACTATGATCTATTCAAAACATATTCATAATATGACACGACGCTCATAAAGAATGTGAGACAAAATATAAGGAATAGTGAACATTATGAATAGGCCAGTGTTTTATAAATTATATTTAAAAATTGCCCCATTGAATTCTTGATTTTTTTGTTATTAGTATTAGTTCTACTACTCACCCATATTGTCTAAATCTTAAGAATTTGATATGAACAATTTTTGTGGTATACATTTTTAAAGTTAGACCCAATCAGGATGTCGTAAAATTATTATTTCCCATGTAAATGAACATAAAATATTTATTTTTCTACTCCTATACTATAAGTTGTTAATTAAATGCCAATTTTCAGTTTCAAAATGATACTCATTATAACATTGGTTTTCATAATAAAACTGAAAAATTGACCAATAGAAATCTAGATTTTCAAATACCAAAGTAGGCAGACCCAATATTTTCTGCAGAATCTTTGACAGTTTGATAGTGTTTTATGACAGTTTAAATCTTTTGCGTCAGTTTCGAAAATGACCAAGGTAAATACATATTTAAACTTATTAATTTTTGTTTACAATAATTTATTACTAATTTTGTATAACAGTAACATACCTATACACTTTATGCTATTAGTTCAACAATGTGGTTCCGTAGCACAGATGGGAAAGGCGGCCGCATAAGGTTGTTTTCGATCTGTACGTGTCGGGTTCGAATCCCGAGTGGTACATTTTTTTATATTTTTTAAATCAAATTTCTTCGTAGAAAAAATGGTGTATGAAACTCTTATGTAATGGTTATTAATACATATTCGTTGCATAATATACTATTTAGTTACAGTTATTGTATATGAATAAATATAAAAAGACAGGTATTTCTACAGAGTGTCCTCAAATATACCGATAAGATAAGTATTTCTTATTATGTGTAATTATCACAACTAAAACAGAAATTTCAAATGTAATAAATTCAAATAATCTTCAAGACATTTTTTTTACACATGTGGCACTTCACAGAATGTTAGCGGGACAAAAACAACCCGGAATCAATGTTAGGTAAATCGCATAATAATATTATTTTATTTACTATTTTATTAAATAGAAAACATATTGAATTTAATTAATACAATAAATTATGGAAAATTAAAAAGTTTCACTGTCTTGGGTAGAAAAAATAATAAGTTAGTGACCATTAAACAAAAATGGCTTCTAGTGTCTGAAACTTCTACTAACTAAACTAAACTGACTAAACATGACATTTAATTTTGACATTTATCGATTGGCGCCACCTATGTTGTTATATGCAACACTTAAAATACAACCCTCGTATTTGCAAGCCAAAATATGTACGAGGTGCGATTAAAAAGTCGAAAAATGTTTTTATTTTGAAAAATAATAAATTACGTTACTTACGCATAGCTTCCGTGTGTATTGCTGCATTTACCATGTCGACAGGGTTGTTGTAAGCATTCGTCTTTGTCTTCGCGACACGAGGGCCCCGTAAAACCGGGGGCGCAAGTGCATTTATAAGAATCACCTACGGACGTACATTCGGCGCCGTTGAAACACGGTTGCGGTACACAATGGTCCTGCCTCTCACAGCGTTGGCCTATAAAAAGAAACGATTATAAATAAATAATTGTAGATAAATGAAGGGTATAATTGAAAGCATTGTTCTTTCGTCATGGGTAGTTATGGATTTTTGAAAAACATGAAATAATCGTAGTTGAAAGGTTCGTATAAACGAAGGAATGTGGACTTTTTTAGGTAGTATTGTATGGTTGAATATTTCCTTCATGTGTAAAAAATCCCATGAGAGGAGTGCACTTATCGATTGATTACAGCGGTAACAGCACTGTGGAAACCGAAAGAGCACTGCGATAAAATTATTGCTAGCACAGGTGTTTCTATAGTGGCACAAAGTAGAAACGTAGATACAATACATACAAAATTATAGTGGAACTTTCAGTAGATACAGATTGCGAAAAGTCTATTCGAGTCATACGATTTATGCAAGTAGGAAAATATGAGAAAAACTACTTGAAAGAGAGGGAAGGACAGTCAGCGTTGGGCGTGTGTTCAGTTCCAGCTACCAATATAATATTAAGGCAGTGTTGCCAGTTTAGAATGTTTGGTACTTCCTAAGGAAGGAATAAATAACTTATTTTGCATTTGACTTTCAGCACGGGATAACGCCGTAATTAGTGGGAGAGAATCAAGATTGGTAATATTTACTTTTGGAATAAGTGATATCAACACAAATAAGAATAAAATAATATAGTTCAAGAAAAAATTTGGACAAATTACAATTTGCTTTCGATTTAAGAATTATTGGTATTCAACATTGTTCCCGACAAAAATTGGAAAAAACTATAGATAAGTACATTTGGCAACAGCGGTTAAAATAGGGGAGAACTGAACACACAACGCTGACTGCGCTCAATTATTCTTCCTTCTCTTTCAAGTAGTTTTTCTCATATGTTCCGTGTCGTACTTGTTTGTGTAAATCGTATGTAGCGAATAGACTTTTCGCAATCTGGTACAGCAATCTGGTACAACACTGAGCCAACCAAAATAAAATAACTTCATACGATTATAGTTATTTATGTACCAAGGGTATAAATAGATGTTTATGCCCTGAGGGCGACGTCTTACGAAGCCGAGGGCCCCTGGCCCGAGGGTTTGTAAGTCGCTAGAGGGTGTTGAAATAATACCCTTCTTGGTGTGCGTCATCGATTGTGACGTATATCCGGGTTTTCGCCATGTCGTTTATTTTATTTGCTATTTTGACATATAGCTAACCTCAAAATTAAGAAATAAAATCACCAGGATCGTATTAAGCCAAAGCCGAGAATGCTATGAAATTAATAATTACGAGCTTCTTTTTCTAACTGAAAATATTCACTTCTCATAAATAATAATTGACCGTAAGCAACAAAGTACACACCTGACAAGAACTGTCAGTGTGACAGTAGAAAAAGACGTAAGACACATTGCCGCTACGAAAGTTACGCCTTCATAGTATTTTAACCTCGCGATTGGTAGGTTGCGCTGGCGCGTAATCTAAACATCAACCAATCAAATTTTTGTAAGTCAAAGATTAGGGTTAACGTTTGTAAAACATTCAAACCGTTCATTATTGTGATATTTTTATTGGAATTAATCACAGACCTGCCTTTTTTTCCATTTCTTCCTACGTAATGTGATAGAAGGAGATTAACAATCGATGACGCACACCAAGAAGGGTATTATATCAACTTTATACACAGTTGTTTATTCCTGTGGTAAATACAAACTTTTATGTCATACTAGTTCGTTATTGCAATACAAATCAGTATTTTGAAAAATCCGGTTTGAATTAATAGGTGAATGTTGACAAACCTAAATGTCATAATATCACAATAAATTTTATATGTGTCAAAGTTAGAAGTCAAAATGAAATTATTGAAAAATAAAAGAAAGCAGCTGTAAATCTGTTGCCAAAAAAGTGTAAAGAAGCTTACGACATGGTTATTAAAGAAGTTGAACAAAAAATTATTTCTCTTTATGCCCGCGCGGGCCATAAAGTACGACGTTAGATAGTTGGTAACTAAGCAATAAAAACACAATAATGAACTAGTATGACATAAAACTTATTTTCGTCTTAAAATTGAATAACGAATCGACCACAAAAACATTTCATATCACTTTGGAAAAACTTTATTTAAACTTTTTTGCGTTATCTTTGAGATTTTAGGCGCCTTTGCATACGTTCCATTAACGCCATTGACCCAAAACTTTAGACTGCAATTGGACATTTGTAAAAAATTCTGACTGCAATTCCATATTTTCTGCAACTATATCATCAGGGGACGTCCATTAATTACGTGAGGCCTTTTTGAGAATTTTTCGACCCCCTCTCCCTCCTTGGTGAGATCTCTCACGCGATTTCTTCAAAATTTCTATTTGGACTGTAAACCTATTGGACTATTGAGAAAAAAAATTCTATTACTTTTATTGAAGACTAGCAAAGACTAGTATTTGGGAATATTAACGTAATAAAAAAAAACGCAACTTTACACTGTTTTCTCCGAGAAAAATAATTACGTGATATTTTCCAAGACTCCCCCTCTCCCCTAAGTGAGATTTGGAAAGATTTCGCTTGAACCCCCCCTAGAGCACCTTACGTAATTAATGGACGCCCCCTCATCCAAATCAATAATAGTAGTACTTATAAACTTTTATCACAATGTAATACTTCATAGTGTCTTTAAGCATTTGAATATTCTTCACTGGTATCTATTTTTTCCAAAATTACACTTCAATTATCACTACTCAAATTATTATCACTGTCGACAATATCAACGTTTTGTTATCATAATCATTATTTTTGACCAAAATATTTTCCCACGGTAGTCTCATTTCAAACGCAACACAAATTTCAATAATTAGATAATTCACAGAAGTATTCTGAGATTATTTAACTATTCTTGCATACAAATATTCGTTGTATGTATAAATGAATTAACTGAGACCTGAAAGATCTGTTGTGCCCCATCACTTCTACTTAGTTTCTCACGAGTGTCTTACAGTGTAGTGGTCCTATTTCCCGCAGGAATTTAAGGATCTCTGGAGTCTCCAACTTCGGTAAATGTCCTTCTTTTATCCAATAAATAATCCTAAAATTCCTCCGGGAAATTGGAATAAAGGAGCTACTAGTATCTGAGACTCTCCTCAATAACTAAGTAGCAGTAAGGGAGCACAACAGATCTTTTAGGTCTTAGTGAATGTCACCCCAAAATACATACAAACATCCAATCCCCTATGGGTTGTGTCCTAGGACTCTGAATTGCTGTGCAGTTAGAAAGTGTGAATGGAGGTTTCTTCTTCCACACAATCTACCTACATCCTTCTTCCTCCACTATTTTGAACTTTTTCAGGTGCCCGTTCAGGCGTTAGGATCCCTGTTAAAACTCTTAATGCAGCTTTTCTTTGATTTATCTCATCAGAATCTTTGACTGTCTAAGCCCAACCAGATTTTTTTAATGGCCAAATCTCTTTTCCTGGGCTTTGCCTATTTCTTCCAATATTTTATTGGAGCTGATATCGCAAAAGGGTTCCGGCCCCTAAAAGGGTGTTTTAGTCCCCCTCTTTGCTTTGTAAGATGACTACATTGTTCTCGCCTAGTTCATTGAGTGTGCCTAAGCATCTTTACAAATATTTCTTTACTCCTTTTCTTATTTTTAGTTTGAAAATAACACTGAATTTAGTAAAACGCATTCAAGGTTTTTTTTTCTATATTCTTCACTACTGTTTCCCCTAAAGTAGCACTGATGATACCACAAGTAGCGAAACGTTTTCACATTTTGTAGACACAAAATTAGAATATTGAAAAAAGTCAATAGTCAATAAGAAAATGGCTGTCGACATGGAATTCAAGAAACGGATTCTTACCACTTTTGTGCTTAGCTGTTTGAATCAGTTTTTCATCTAATTTATTTAATTTTCACGACTGACTGCATTTAGGTACCTTTTGTTCACACATAAGATCAATTTAGCAAAGCCGAAACCAACATTTTTTCCTCTGTTTGATTTATATTACTTGACTGTTGACATTTCATTCCCATTCCCAATCAAACCAGGTGATTTTGTTTTCCTTTCGCGCTCAGCCAATGACACAACATATCCTAAGTATTTTTCTGTGTACATATAACTTTATTGATTTTTATTTTTGCTAGATCACCCTATATATTAATCTGATGCTAGGTTATTTACAATTTGACTATTTGTTGAATGTAATCAAAATTCCACAAACTGCCATATACATATCTGTTAAAATTTATGCAATGATAATACAACTTCCTTATCTGTACGTACTGAAACCTCTCAAAGATCTGGCGTTTATATATCTTGGGTCAGTAGCGTACAATTTATTACGGAAGTGTACTATTGTTACTTGGAATTATTCAAAAGAACCATACGGTTGCATTAAAAAAAATGTTGTCATTTTTTGACACAGTTTTAATGAACGCTCTGTACATTTTGAAAATAAATTCAGGTTGAAACTTTTTTGATGTAAATTTTGGTTTCCAAATTATTTTAATGTCCGATCAAAAATAAACACGTGAGAAAGGGGTTACTTAATGAACACCCTGTATATTCTGACACCCAATGAAGCTATATTGGTTGGCCAGAAATTCTGCTGCAACGTTTGTTATAGAAAAATAAAATATAGTCTGTTCGACACTCAAACCATCTTGAAGCAATGCCAGTTACCCAGGACCGATTTCTCGCGTGATGGTCGTAAAGAAATTAAGTTTCAAGTACACCTCGTATTTTTCTTGTAAATTATAAGCGATTGTCGAATAAATTTTATTTAAAATGTTGCGAGATAGTATAATTATATGTTCGTGAATCCTTTAGGCTAACAACTGTAATAATAATTGGAAACCATATTTTCTAGCGTTCGATTTGTTTATGGTGGACGCGCTTCGACGCTATCACATTCTCATGTTAATTCTTTATGATCGTTGTCAAGAAATTAAAGAGTTTATAATGTGAAAGTTGATAAAAGTGCATCCTTAATAGGTTGTAAAAGCGTCCGGATTATTTTTTTTTGAAATATTGTTCTTTATCTTTTATAAATCTATTTTCTCGTATAATAATTTTTGTTAATACCACATATTGGCCGATAAACGATCTCGAAAGTGAAGCAGCGAAACTGCCATTGTCATCTAGATGGTTATCTATCTTTGTCTGATTATTAAAGAATGTCTGGTTCACGAACTATTCGATATTCACTTTGTGCTGTATAATGTCGGCCTCGGGTCATTTTTGACTATGTAGATTCGTTCCTTGTCTAGTTATTAATATATTTACCGATTTCTCTTTACATAAAATTTTATAACAAGCGCTCGACCAACATTTCTTCAACTATTTAAGGTTCATCGCGAAAATAAATGAAAACAAAAAAGTTATATTTGAGTACAAAGTGAGCGTTCATAAAACATTCAATATATTTTTCACACTCTACACCACAGGGTTCACAGACGCACCCCGAAAAGAATTTACCCCGTCGTCTGACTATCTGTCGTCGCTCCTCACCTAACCCATAGATTATGAACGCACTCCTTATGTCATCAGTCATTTTTGCTTGAGCGCGAATTTTAAATAATTACCATTTTTATTGAAATAATTTCAACTTGTTAACTAATTTCAAGCAGCAGATATGTTAAAGACAACCTCCTGGGTATACAAAATTATGATGAACAAGTCTGTGAAATCGTTAATGGATACCAAAAAAAAGATGTGGACTTAAAATTAAGTCTAGCATTCCCAGTAGTCAAAAGCCTTTGCGAAATTTCAGAAAACTGAAGCCGTAAATCGAGTGAGGTATACAGCTGTGATGTGAGATGAGTTTTAGTGTACCTGGTGTTATAAAGATGGAATCTTAGGAACAAGCTTCAATCTATTTTTTTATCAACAGGTATTTACAGCGTCATCACTATGTACTAAATAAATCTAATCGCATGAATGTAAATGAAATTAAAAAGGAACTTCTTAAGAAAGAAGAAGAAGAAAAAAGATATATACGTATTGATGTAAATGTCAGTTGGTTTTTAGTTAATACCAGTAATCCGACGTTAAATCTACCGAAATAAATAGCGAGTCCACAAATATTTACATAATTTGTGCCTCGTTATATCTTTGGATCTTTTTAAAAATGAATCTTCACTACTTAAGACGAATGATACTAATTCATTTTTCTTTTTTTAATTAGTCGACATTCATATTCAAATACCTGTGTCTCGAAATTTCGATTAAGGTTCGTCTTTTATGGTAAACTTTGTTCAAATTTATAATTTTCATTATCTAGATGCGTCCACTTAACGGGTTCAGTCTTTTTTTTGAATAAAATTAACGGAGTGGCAAAAAATTATATTAATTTCATCCAAATGCAAAAGCATTTTTTTATACATAAAAATTACTCAGCGCGGGCCAAAGTAACAATAATACATAGTGATTCATTCAAAGTACTTTCACAGTACCTATAGTTCTTTTCATGATCTAAGAAACAAAGAAACTGACTTGACTTAGGCTTGAGATGCAATAAAAAACATAAAACTTGATGAACTGATGAAAAAGAAAATAGTATTTATAATAATAATTACCCAAAAGTCTTAAAGAATTTCCAGATAATAATTTATTATTTGCCAACAAAATAAATACGACCTGTCACGGCTAATACTTTTATGGCTTTATTGCATGTCATTATCCCATCTCAGGTCAGCTCAGTTTCTTATATCGTGAAAAAAACTATACATAATTGAAGCATAAACTATACCGGGACAAAGATTACAGAATAAAAATATAAGATGTTTCACTCGTTCGAATTTATCGCGTAAAGCACCGATGCCGCTGGTGACTGTCTGGTGACTTGGATGGTACAGTACGTCGCCACGTCCTTACTTGCATTTAATTTGGCATATTATACAGGACGTCGCCCGTCGAGCGATGTTATTTTAGAACGGTGTTTATTGGTTGTTCGTGTTTTATATTTATGTTGTATAGATTTTCTAAATTTATTAACTAATTGTTGAAATGAGCAAAAAGTCATATTAATATTTTTCTCTTTAATAGCAAAGATTAAACACTAAATATTTTGTAATATCTGCTAATACAAAATTACGGATTTATTTTTATAATAAGGATATTATATGAACAAGTACATTAAGCAAGAAAACAAAAAAATTCAATTCTATAGCTAACCAAAGGGGAATTGGTCATTGGTCAGTTCCTTTTGAACGATTTTACTAAATTTTCATTTTATCATCCATGTAATCAATTTCCTTTCAAATATTATGCCAGTCTCTATACCAGAGTCCGTATATATTTTATTCTCAAATGTATATTGAAAGATTTGAAAGACAATAGATTAAATTTAACATATAAATCAAACTCCAAACTTAGTATTTTACAACATTTATGAAATTTTTTAATAAAGGTATCCTGCAGCTGCTTTACTGTTTTAACCTTGTCAATCCAAAAAATACGCGTTATTTAAAGTTCAAAATTTAAGATTTAGTGGCCCTATTATTCTGGTGGCTAATGAGTATATTTAATTGAATTTGTGATAAATATCTGCTAGATTATCAATAAGTATCACAAAATTACTAAGATGCTGGATAAACACTGTGAATTGATTAATTTTAAAAATTCAACTTCATTTTTTACTTACCTTTTCAAATTCATATCCCGAACATTTTTCGAAATAATTAACATTTAAAAATTAACCTTTGTGATAAAGAATCCTATTAATTTAAATATATATTTTTCTAATTACCCCTGTATAGTTTAAAATAAAATAAACTTCTCTGGTATCTACTGGTCTCGTTACAACAAAAGCGAGTCGTAAACATAATTTATAATAAGAGCGGCGTCCGTTTGGTACAGCAACTTGAATCAAACCGCCCTGGAGTGAAACATCTTATATTTTTATTCTGTAATCTTTGACCGGGACCTCGATCGGGACTGACTTACGACATGAGGCACGAGAACTCGATTTTTTTGGCCCGCTCTAAATGAATACAGAAATACTCGGAGAAATATGTCTTTGCCGAAAGAAAAAATGACGAATTAACATAGAGTTTATAACAATAATTGGGAATCAGACTATTTAATCACAAGTAACAAAGGGACCGTTCAAATATTCATAAGCTAGTAGAGTAATCAAAGCTCTTACTTGCTTTCTCCCATGCTTACGTAATCAATGGTATATACATTTTCCTTTTAATGTATTTTGTTTATTTTATTAATTCATAAGCAGCTGATTGATATAATTTTGGAAATAAATAAAAAATAGGATAAAGAGGACCTTAGCGAGCATAACATTCATTTAAACAATTTTGACGTGTTCATTATTTGAGAGAATCCCAGAAAATGCATTTCATTTTCAAGCATAAACCCCCCACCCCCCCGTGTCATCAAAAATGAGTAAAACAAAACCCCCCTCCTATAGTGCTTACGTAATACTTGAGCGGCCCCTAATCAGTGATACTACAAATAGAGGCTAGAAGCCAGCTCGTAACTCGTCAGCCTGTAAGAGAGAGATAGAAAGTCAAAGGTTCTGTCTGACTTTTTTTAATGGCGGGCATGCTATCTACACAGACAAAGACAGAAAAACCCCTGTTGCCAGAGTTAAGACGGACATTCCCACCTACACAACGACCTATAGCTTGTTGCCTCTATTTGTAGTATCTCTATGCCCCTAATAAACTTAGAGTAGGAATAGGGGGAATACGCAGTTTTGACAATTTGTGGGTAAATAATGATGTTGAAGTTTTTAATGCCTACTATTGTTTTTTGTTTCATTTAAAAAAATGATATTTAATAAGATATTGGTGTCTCTTAACTAATGTATAGAAAGTAAACGAAAAAAAAACTTACCAGTGTATCCTTGTGCGCATGCACACTGATACGATTCCAATGATGTTAATGTGCACGTGCCTCCGTTCATGCACGGCCTTTGATCGCACGAATTCGCGATTCGAATTTCGCACAACGAAGCCATGAATCCGAGCGGACACGAGCAGCTGAAGCTCGGCGCTTCACCCGGCGATACGCGAACTTGACACGAACCGCCATTCTGACAACGGGGAGCTTGAGACGGATGACAGGGATTTTGGTATTGGCAATACTCTCCTACGAATTTCGAAGGGCAACTGAAACAAACAAAAAATAATTACAATTAGTTTAAAAATAAAACAAATCGAGTTAAAAAAAATGTCTAACGATGATTTACATGATTGAATTCTATTTTTAAAACACTCCCCAATCAATTTGCATGCGTTTTACATGAGTTATCTAGTAAGCTATTTATTCGGACAACATTCGAATCTTCCAAACAACAAATTTATGTAAATTTTATTGTATATCGTTGGGTTGAAATTGACGTTATTTTAATTTATGCAATGTGTTTTGTTTTTATAATTAAACTAGGATATTGACCCATTAATATTTTCATTATCGAGTCAATTTATGTAAATACCGGTAAAAACCTGTTTTGCGAACAGAATGTACATCACTTAATAAATCTCCGATATGATACCTACAGATTGCGAAGAAAATTCACAAGGAAAATAGCGATCTGTATATGGCCACACTCTTGGCAATATCATATGATTCTGATATGGTATTTTTATTTTAAGAAGGCGATGACGTCTGTTTAAATTACTTTTATAGCCAACGGAATAACTATAAATTCAGCAACCGTAGATGGACAAAAGGGGGTATAAAGGCCAAAAGGCAGGCAGCACTAAAACATTTACATGTCCCATCTAGACAAGTCAGTGTCAGAATAATTTGAAAAATTACATAGTTTAGACTGATTTTGAAAAAAGCTAACGTTTCTTTTGTGGAAATTCTTGAATACTTTATAATGAAGAAATATCACATAAACCATGCAAAACTATCAAATACAATGTATGTTTAGGCCAGCCGCAAAATATGACGCGAGACCGTACAAAAAATACGATTGTAATTTTCACGTTGAAGCTTGTTGGACAGTTCTGAAACATGACAACTGCTATTGCACTGATTGATTCTCTATTTAGTTCTGAATCTGATTCAGAAGACGAGTTCGAAATGATATCCTTTATCTCCCAGATGACTAATAAAAAGTCAGTGAAAAGCTTGTACATGAAAAAAACTCAAGGAGAATTTTCCTTAACTCAAGAATTTAGTGATGAAAAGTACACCAATTATTTTGTCCTAATGTAGTCTACATGACTTGTATCGTACAAAATTTGTCGAATCCGCACAGCTTCGATTAATTTTTCTCCCATGCTTTTCACACAGCGTGAGCCGTGATCTTCTGAAAAAAACTGCGGCAACTACACTGCGTTCCGCATAGTCACTTTGCACCAGAACTGCGTCACGTCACGCTGAGAAGGAATATGCGCATGTTATATTCTTTATTAGGTTCCAAAAACTCGCCGTGACTCATGCTGCGTCACCTCACCAAGAAGCGGCTCATTTTGCGGCTGGCCTTACAGAAGCTTGACGTCACCTGCTTCTCTGATATGGCGGATTGATATTTTTTATATTTTTATTTTCACTAAAATAAATGTAATCGCACATGTAATGTTAGAATAAGAGATTTCTTTAGAATTTAAGTATCCGATATGTAAAATAATTATTATTTCGGTTATTCTTAGTAACCGTCATCATGCATTGAGGTTAGGTTTAGACTTTGGAAGTTTCTCTGAATTGATTTCTCTTCAAAATTCATCAGATCTACCATCCTTTTTTTTATACCAAAGAAATCAAGATATCTTCGATGCCCTCTTAAAACCTTCTGTCCTATCAGAGTATTCGTGACCAGATAAAACAGTTGCTACTTAAAATAAATGAATTCCGCAAAATGTCATTTGGATCGTTTCTTCCGTGTGTTGTTTGGAGAAGTAAAGTGTGCTGCTGTGCCGCATTGTCGTATTGCATAACTAGAATAATTGGATGGTGCTTGTCTTCTTCCGTGAAGATTTTATCTTTTCGTTAATCAAGACACACTCTTCGGGTGCTAAGAATATATTGACACGTCTATACGAGGTCTAGTACGAGAAAAATGGCTCTGAATTAACTACCAAATTGAGTTGGAACAACATTACAATTAGTTTAGTCATTATTGCCTGTCAAAATCGAGAGAAAATGAGAATTTTATCAAAAGGAGACTAAATTTAAAAATAACTACAAATTTTTAGCAAAAACTGCCACGGAAAATTTTTACTGCATTTTTGGACCTCGAAAAAGTTCTACAAATTGGGTAATTAAATTATTTTGGAAAATGACCTTCTCCCCTCCATAAGAACCTCATTTTTTAAAAATTTCCACCTGGTTTTTCTTTTCGTCATATTTGTCGCATTGTAAAAAGTATGTATTGGTATTTTAATCAAATGATTGTAAAATTTAACTCGATGTTCGAATTTGAAACAAAAAAAAGCAATCGAACTGTTAAAGAATCTGTCACCAAAAAAAACCCAATCAAGCAATCAAGCGACCGTTTAATAATTTCATTAAATTTATATCTTGTCAAAATGTTGAACGATCCATCATGGTAAATTACACGTGTCGGCGATGCCGACATTGGTCCAGCGATTCAGAAGCCATTAAAATCATAAATCTGAATTCCTTACCGGTCACAATTCGGCCTTAAATTGATTATTCGGAAATTATAATTGCTCTCGCTAAAAAATGCCTTAAACCAAATATATATGATCGTCGAAGTGATTTCTTACAGCACTTTTGATTTTATACACCTGGTATATATATTTTTTCAATAACTATTATCGAAAAATGTGAATAATGTCACAAACTTTTCACTGTTTTACGATAAACTTAGTTAACCAAGCTTTATTATACAGCGCCATCTATGTCTATATCGAGAAACAACTTTATTTTCAGTTTACTCAGGTTACAGTTTAATTTTTGTGTTCAAGTTATTTTATCCTTACCATATATCAGTAAATACTAATTATAGTCTGTACAGAAAGTACGAGGAGTAATAAATCATTCATTTAAGTAGATCTCATAGACGTACCAAAATATATTTTAAGAGGGTATACCGTAAGGTACATTTTGTATTGAACGAATGAGTTGCAGCTATGCTAAAGAATATACGATTTAGGTCAGAGGTAACGGGATGTACTAATTTTAATAAAAAAAAAGTGATAGAGGTACATAAATTTTAGTAAGTTTGATAAAGAAAGGCAACACAGTTTATTCATAATAGAAAACAAACCAATCTGTAACAATAATTATTTTATATATTTTTGTATATATGTGTGTATAAATGCTGGATATACAGTTCCCAAATCTTGGCAAGATGAAAACATTAAAAGCGGAAGGCAGGCATTCGTGGAAGGTTTGTCGTTAGGTTTGCAGCCACCATCTGGAAAAGGAAAAAGACTTATCATTGTCCATGTTGGAAGTTCTGAAGGTTTTGTTGATGGTGGATTATTAACTTTTATTTCAAAACGCACGGGGGACTAACACGAAGATATGAATGGGGATGTCTTCGAGGAATGGTTTGTTCAAATGTTGGATCTAATTCCAAAAGGGGCTGTTATTGTTATGGACAACGCAAGTTACCATTCACGGTTACGAGAAGCATTGCCCACAAGTCGTTGGCGTAAAGCAGAGCTTTTGGAGTGGCTTATTTCGAAAAATATTAAGTTTCCAAAAGATCCACTGAGGAAAGAACTTTACAGAATTGCAAAAATGAACAAGAATAAATACAAAACCTACATTGTAGAAGAAATGGCTTCTTCTCGTGGTATATCAGTTCTTCGACTTCCCCCTTATCATTGTGAACTTAATCCCATAGAATTAATATGGGCTCAGGTAAAGGGGGAAGTTGGAAAAAAATACTACTTTTAAAATAAACGATGTTGTGAAATTGTTTGACAGTGCTGTAAGTCATGTTAGTAAGGAAAATTGGACAAACTGTATCGAGCATGTTATCAAAGTAGAGGCAAATATGTTGAAAATTGACAATATTTGTGATGATTTAATCGACCCTATTATTATTAATGTCAACAACGATTCTTCCTCTTCCGAGTCGGATATAGAATAAAATGTAAGTAATAAATGTATTCCAATAATTATTTCTTTTCATTTTTTATTATATTATGATTTAAAACGTATTTTTTTCCCAAAATACACACCACTGCATTGCGTTATTGCTTATCTGCTAATCCTTTAACAATGAAGAAACCCTAAACTTTGCTACAACTGAAACAAATACGGGGTCGATCTACCTGGTTTTTAGATTTACGGAAGAAATGTAATTTAAAGTAAGAGATTTATCAAAAATTTCATGGTGCTCCCTGTAAAGGTTTTGCATACTTAATTATGGTTTATTACTCCTCGTACTTTCTGTACAGACTATAGTTTAAACCAATATGATTGATTCAAGTCCAAAACCCGCAGCAGGTAGTCGTTAATCCGTTAGCAATAACACGTATCGTACTTCGTATCTTCGAAAAGCAAAAAGATAATGCTTAATAGTATGATTATTTTTTACAACTGGTAAAAGAATATTTGAGACTAATTTTTTAATTTATTTAATTATTCTATTATTTATAATGTAAAAAGAGCTCTGCAATAATATTTCTAAAATTTGTTGAAGACGTAGACATTGAAAAATATAGTAAGCTCACTGCCTATCTGAAGAGTGAGAAAAAGGAAGATGCAGTATAGTTTGTCTCAAAGGATTGTTTTCGCTTTTGCCAAATAAAAAAATATATATAGCAGCCACAAGTTTGGCGCTTGCAGTACCAATCTTGAATGATTACATTCAATTTCCAAGTAGAAGTATTGAGATCAAATTTATACCCTTTTCGCATGGCTAAAAGTGAAAAATTGTCGCCAAATTCATTATAGAGTCGCAACTATAAGATTATGTTTTTAATTGGGTACAATATTATAATAAAACTCCGTGATACTGTCTCTAAATTTCACTCGCTTCGGTAATATGTTATCTCTAGACTAAACATTTTTAACCATCCAAATCCCAAACAGTTCTCTTCACCCTTCACCTCGGTCGTAAATATATTATGAGGACGGTGAAAGAGATCGGATAACTAACATCGTAGGTATTTGTTCGAAATTATATTCCATCTCAGTCTCGCAAAATAAAATATAACATAACTGTATAAGCAGACATAGAAGTATTAAATAGTTGACCACTGTTTTGATAATTTACACATTTTCAAATAAATAAAATGTTATTTATTATTTCGCGCCTAACCTCAAATACAAAAACTAAACAGTATCGTAAATATTATCACCGCAAAATAAAAGTACAAAACAGTCTTTAACCAAACAAACACACCTTAATTTTTATTTGTTTACTACTTGATTACATTGTGTTGGCCCTAAAAATGTAAATACTACTTAATACTTAAAAAAAAAGCTCCGGGTGTTTACCGACGTGGTAGGACTTGCGCGCGGCTTCTTAGCGACCGATTGAGAAAAAAATTTAGTTGAACAGGAAAGGAGTAGTAGATACTTTTATGTTACAAACTTTGTTAAGGATTCTTTACTGTTATATCAAAAATAAAATGGGAACGTTTTGGATATTAAATTGATAACTATAGTCTATTTTTAAAAATGATTGACAGTGTCTATGACAGAAGTTAAAGTAGGTTGACACAAAACCTAAAATTATAATTAACCTCCACCTTTCCAACTGAAAAAATTGTTGGTCAGATCTAAAGAACTTATTTGTAGCTCTACATTTATTTTTGATTTACTGATACACAAAACCCAATGAATGTATTATATTTAAAGTACGTACGTAGCGATTATCTCGAGATATGCATATCCGCTAACAGCGTCATCTTCAAAGCTTCAAAACTTTTGCATTCAGCAGGAGAGTTTATATACACCGTATCTCTCAGGTACTGATTTACGTTCTTTTAGTGGCTCTATAAAATGTGTACAATCAATATTCTCCAAATGAACATCCCAAGTATGTATCAAATTGAGCAACAAGAAGGAATGGGATCCAAATACCATTACCAGACTTGGAAAGAATACCATTCAATGGTACACAATGGTACAACAGCAATTGGTATAGGAAGTGTACGGGCCAGTAACCAAGCTTGGGAAGAGCCCCAAGTATCTTCCAAGTGGAAATTCACGCCAAAATAAAGTGTCAATATTGACAAAGGATATAGATCGCAAAGGATTATCATAATGTCGGATAGTCAAGCAGCCTGAGCTCTTGTGTGATCAGTTCCAAAATGGAGTGGGAATGACAAGGCAAACTCAATGAACTAGACCAGGACAATGTAGTCACCTTGCTGTGGATTCATGGACACACTAGAATAGAAGGAAATAAAATAGCAAAGAGGGAGACTAAAAGATCTTTTTGCGGTATCAGCTCCAAGGTAATATTGGAAGAAGATAGAGGCAAAGCCCAGAAAAAAAGAGAAGATCTGACTGTAGGAAATATCTTTGACAATCAATGATTCTGATGGGACATTGTCGCCCAAGTATGCACCTGAAAAAGCTCAAAATAGGGGAGGAAGGAGAATGTAGATTCTGTGGCATGGAAGAAGAAACCTCTATCAACTTGCGAATTGCACAGCAATTCATAATCCTGGGGAACAACACCTAGGAGATTATTGGATAGACGAGGGACATTTACATAAGTTAAAGCCTGCAGATATCCTAAAATTCCTCCGGGAAATAAGACTAAAGGAGCTACTAGTCTCCGAGACTCTCCTCAGGAACTAAGTAGAAGTAAGGAGGTACAATAGATCTTTTAGTTGTTTGTATAAAGACAGAAAAAAATCATTTTTGTATTTTGTTTCATTACGCTACCACTTTTTCGCGTTAACTTTAAAAAATAAAAACTCGATACTGGAAAAATATTAAAGTTCGATCCTGTAACATAAATAAAAAGCAGTTACCAATATCTACCTGTTGAAAAAGGTTAGTACTTACACACGTACCGGCTTTTGTGAGTATTTGCCAAGTGGGTAGGGTATTTTTAATACCACCATGGTATAGGTCTAGGCTCTAGGCCGACGGTTTTCGAACATTTAGATATACGGTTTAGATTAAAAACTCCAGGTAGAAGTGCTTTTGATAAAAATATAATATGAATAGTCATTTTAATGTGCCTTTTCAAGCAAGATTCTTGTTAAATTCATTTATACCTTCTAAAATAGCATACAAGGTATAAAATAAGTTTTTCCACTACTAGATGGGAAGTTGACAATAATTATTGCTTCTTCTAGCCAACTGAGAAGTTGTATTTCTCTATTAGTGGTTAATAATTTTTTCTATTATTAACCTAAGTCAATAATGGACAAATTCAAATATTTTGAGAATTCAGGAATAATAGTTCAACAAAAACTTGTGCAACATAATTTTGTATACCCAGGAGATTGTCTTAAACATATTTGCTGCTTGAAATTACCTATCAAGATAAAATTATTTGAATGAAAATGTCATTAGTTTAAAATTCGCGCCCAACCAAAAATGACTGATGACATAACGAGTACGTTCATAATACCTACGTCGAAAGCTGACACTGTACTTGTCAGTCATACGACGGAGTAAACGCTTCTCGTGGTGCGTTTGTGAATTATTTTTAATTTTTGTCTCAAGTTTGGCTAGTTGTGAAAATAATTTTTTGTACAACTGTCATTAAAAGTGACACTTTTAAT
>CAJUYG010000163.1:23093-47258 GCA_910591675.1 Galerucella calmariensis | reverse complement strand
CGCTGCTCTTTTTAACATAAACCGGTGTCGATGAAGCTCTCTTTTCAATTTGAAGCTTCAATATTTGATCCCGCAACTTTTGATTTTCCATCTTTAAATAGTTATCCTCCTCTTTCTGTATATTGTTCAGTACTTCGTGTGTAACTTTTTGAATATCATCAGATTCAGATGCTGCAAGAGGAGTTGAAGTTGTATTCGGTATAAAGTTGTATTGTTCAGCAGTTTGACACTCTTCGTTACAGTCTATATCGAACACGCACCTAAATTTCGATTCCATTAAATGTTCTGGAATAATATCCTTCCAGATGTTATCCATGTTTACCTCTCCTGGCGGCGCAAAGGCGCTTTGCACCATAAATTTATGTTTACCTCGCTCGGCTGGTTCGTACGTGCAAGGCTGTAACGATATCGATATTTGACTAACCTCGTTTTGGCATAAAATTCCCGAATTCGGTCGTACGCAGTATTTTTTTGGAGCCGTAGTTTTGATTTTAAACATTATCCTTTTGGCTGAAGGATTGCTCAAGGTCATAATAGTTGTAATGCTATCAGTGAAATGGCCTCTGAAGTGGAGTTCATCTCGAGGTTCGATTTCTAGTACCTGCTCTAGTTTCGTCGTCATTTAGCTTTTAAACATAATATAGATAAATTAACTTGACAATCAAAATGACAGAATCAGAAAATGTGTCAATCATATGAAATGACGGAAAATAATTGGGGAAAATTAGTATACATATATCGGTAAGAGGGGGCACTGCATTCAAATTTTAATAGTGTTTACTAATCTACAAACCGCTGAGGAGCGCCTTATTCGTTCAAGCTGATTTCTCCCTAAGCGTTTACGTACCTTGTCTGTTTTCGCCACTCACCTAACCCATAAATCATGAACGCACTCCTTATGTCATTAGTCATTTTTAGTTGAATGCGAATTTTAACATTTGAGGTGCCATTTAAAAGATCATGACCACTTCATTTATAATATGTGATTAGTGTTTTTGGAATTTTAGTTCTTTACGTCAGGTTATGTTTGAGCGACCAGGGGTCGCGACGCAAAAGATCTGACCGTTACACGTTACGTTACGCTCCGTTATGCTACGTTGCTTCGTTATGTGCCTTGCTTGCGTGCTTGTGCTCTCTTCTTAGTATCTCTCTCGTTTACATATGCTCCGGCCGGGATTCGAACCCGGGCCGCCCGCGTGGAAGGCGAGCATTCTACCACTGAACCACCGATGATATATTAAAATTCTATGCAAAGCTGGTATTCGCAGTTCTGGTGATCTACGTGAATTTATTCGGATACATTTTAACTATTATTTCCATAATTTTTTTTGCGCGATTGATTATTTTTGTTCATTTCGAAGGAATTTAAATTATTTTATTCGGAATTTATTTCAATAGGATCGCGCAAAAAATGGTATAAGCATCTCGAACGTTAAGGGTAATTACAACGTTTGCATGTAGATTCCTCTCGTAAAATTGAACAAAATGATATAAGGATTAAGGGGTCTAGCACATTTACTTTTCCAAAAACAGGGTGTTGAAATTTTGAAAACTTGTATGTTTTAATTCGATAACTTTAAAATGGATGGATAAATTGATTTGACATTTGGCAGGTTGTTTTTAAATGCAAAAGGGCATATTTTGAAAGAAATAGTAGTTTGTGCAACTAGTGTGGATATGATGGCCATATCGCACGAGGACGAAGTTTGAGCACGATGCCGTAGGCGGCGTGCCCAATCGTTCAAGTGCGATATGGACAATCCACACGAGTCGAGCAGCATATTTTTTCTACGACCCACTTAAGAAAAAATCTAGAAAATAAAAATTTCTATAAACTGTAATATAACTTCAAATTAAAAATTTAACAATTCAATTTTATGTTTCCACTAATTTTGTGGTAAACGTACAGTTCTTGAATGTCCAATTTGTATAATGCTACGATTTACTTTTTTAAATATGATGCTGTTATAAGTAGATGTTGCTAGTCGGACTCCCTCATGAAGGGTACCGTACCATTATCTATAATAATGAATATTCTGCTAAATATTTCAAACGTCTACCTGTTGTCGTTATTAATATCAAGCAGAATAATTATTTAAAAATGAAATTAACAATAAAAAAAAACTTTCGTGAAATCACGTCTTTAGGGAAAAAATTCCGAACTTTGAGCCTTTTTTGTGCTTTATCCGCTCGACTATTTACCTTCTTCGAGACCTGTTGTGTTGTTCCAAATGAAGATCTAGTAAATCCATTTTCTGAGCTGCTAGTTTCCTGATTTTACTGGTAATTTTTATTTTAATTAACCTTAGAAGTTGAAAGTTAAAATGTTTGATTTATTAATTTGTTTACCAAATGCGCTTGCGCCGATATTGTCAACTTTACAGCGTTTGAAATGTGCGTTCGAACTACAGTTCAGCTCAGCTAATAACTCTGTAGTTAGTTAAGCTAAGACGGGGGATGGAAAAAAATCAACTATTAATTTAGCATCAAATTGACTTTTCTAGTTTCCATTAAGTAAAGAAAAAAAACTACAGCTTGGCAACGTCACAATATTTTGTTTAGCAACGGCATCGTCTTTTTAACGAAAATAAACTGATGTAGTTTGATGAGGTATGAATAACTGAATGCTGGAATTAACTTGGTGCCTTCACTGCTACATTTGATTCTATAGTTGTTTGCTTCAAAAGGGTTAGCCCAAGGCCAATATATAAAAAAAACAACTATCAACGATTATGGTCGACTTTTTTGCTGGTTAATTTTGCCGCAGTTCGATAGGTAGTGTAAGTAAGATAATAAACTTGAATTCATCAAACCGCGTGAGTGATAATGACTTTTTTTCGTTTTTTAAGATCAAAAGTATTTTGTATTATCGCTAAAAGACAAATGTTAAGTTCACGAATTATCAAAAAGCTTAATGGCGTCTTATTTAAAGCGAATAATTATATCTCACACAACGCTAATGGAGTCTTGAGATTGAAAAGTACCAGGAAAGTTTTACACTAAATGGATGGTGACCATAAACGTTATCAAAATGAATTTTTAAAAAAAGTTGAGTGGTACAAAGGCAAGCTTTTAAGATTTTAAAGAAGCTATCAACAGCAGGTCCTATTTAAATATTTTTTTGTTTATCTGTCGTTTAACTGATTTAAAAAAAAATTCTCCAAGCAAATCCGACGAAGGATAATCCTTTTATAGTATAGTACATTCAATAGCCTTCTTGGTGTGCGTCATTATTTGTGACGTACATCCGGGTTTTCGGCATGTCGTTTGTTGTATTTGCTGTTTTGACATATATCTAACCTTAAATTTGATAAATAAAATCATCAGGATCGTATTCAGTTAAATTTGAAAAGGTTATGAAATTAATCATTACCAGCTTCTTTTTCCAACTGAAAATACTTAGAACTTTCAAAATACTAATGTTGGGGGCACAATAGATCTTTTAGATCTCAGGGAATGTCACCCCAAAACACACAAATCCTGATGTTTTTCCGTGTATCTGGGCATATTTTCGTATTATTTAAATAAATATAACAATAAGATTAATATTCACGAGAACTGTCAGTGGGACAGTAGAAAAGGACGTAAGACACATTGCCAATACCAAAGGTACGTCTGCATCCTATTTTGAATAGTGTAATTTCTCCCGATTGATAGGTCGCGCTTGCGCATAATCTAAACATCAACTAATCAATTTTGTCAATTCAAAGATTAGGATTAGCGTTTGTAATACATTTAAACGGTTAATTATTGTGATATTTTGACCTGCCATTTTTCCATTTCTTCCAACGTAATGTGTTAAAGTACATTAACAATCGATGACACACACCAAAAAGGTTATTATATAAACTCTATATCTATATTGTGTCAAAAGGGTAGAAAATGAACTTTAGCAGCAGCAGCCAGATGTCCAGGATGGTCCCGGAATTTTGCATCTTGTCCCGTGTCCAGTAATTCGATCTATTGTCCCGGATTTCGAAAAATTTAATAATAATAAAAATAATATCTGTCATGAATAAATAAGAATCTATTTTTGCTAGTCAACTTTATGAGTAAAGGTGGATTCATGCAAGAAAAAATTGGAACTAAGATTAATCTAAAACTAAAACTAAGAAGATTATTTTTTTCACTTGTCAAAATCTGACATTTTGGTGGTTTTAAACAATAGCAATACATTATTCTAGCCAATCATTCGGTATTATACTGATAATTCTGCTTCCTCATCGATAATACCTTGTTTACATTGAAACGTCAAAATTTTACTTTGAATTTGTCATTATTGACAACTAAAAGTGATTCGAAGTTTATTAAAAAATGAACACAAACCGATTCAGTGACAACACCCAAGAGAATATTGAACATTTAATACAAAATTCCACTCCACAAGTTGATGAAAAAAATAATCTTCCCAAATACAACTCGTTCTTCAAATTTTCTCGCATATTTTTTTATTTTCATCACTCAAACTTGTTTATTTGAGGCAAAAACATTCAAACAAACCGAATTTAGATAAAATCCCTTGTCCCAACGGACTCGTGATTTTATCAATCGGTTTGTTTTCATATTTTTGCCAAATAAATAGGTTTTCGTAGAAAAGAAAAAATTATCCACAAAAATTTGAAGCACTCGAGATATTACCTTTGATAAAACCATGTTATTTTTTAATCTAAATCTTAATTTCTTAGTTTCTTGCATGAGCATGTACGTGTTGAATATTTTCCATGTATGCAAAATATTCGATTATTGGACCAAATTTTTTTTATCGTGTTTTATGTTGGAATTGGAAGAAGTATTAAATTAAAATTAAATTAAAATTATAAGTGTAATGTAGATGTTCATGCAAAAAATTAAGATTTAAATTAGAAAATAATATGGTTTTATCTTCTTAGTTTTAATTTTTGGAACTTTAGTTCTTTACGTCAGGTTATGTTTGAGCGACCAGGGGTAGCGACACAAAAGATCTGACCGTTACGCGTTACGTTACGCTACGTTATGTTACGTTGCTTCGTTATGTGCCTTGCTTTCGTGCTTGTGTTCTCTCCTTAGTCTCTCTCTCTCGTTTACGAAGCAGCGATTCATATGCTCCGGCCGAAACCGGGCCGCCCGCGTGGAATGCGAGCATTCTACCACTGAACCACCGATGCTATATTAAAATTCTATGCAAAGCTGGTATTCGCAGTGATGGTGATCTACTTGAATTTGTTCGGATAAATTTTTACTATTATTTCCATAATTTGTTTTGCGCGATTAAGGGGTCTAGCACATTTACTTTTCGAAATACAGGGTGTTGAAATTTTGAAAAGTTGAATGTTTTAATTAGATAACTTTAAAATGGATGGACAAATTGATTTGACTTTTGGCAGGTTGTTTTTAAATGTTAAAGGGCATATTTTGAAAGAAATAGTAGTTTGTGCAACTAGTGTGGATATGACGGCCATATCGCACGAGGACGAAGCTTGAGCACGACGCCGTAGGCGGAGTGCTCAATCGTTCAAGTGCGATATGGGCAATCCACACGAGTCGAGCAGCATATTTTTTCTACGACCCACTTAAGAAAGAATCTAGAAAATGAAAATTTCTATAAACTGTAATATAACTTCAAATTAAAAATTTAACAATTCAACTTTATGTTTCCACTAATTTTGTGGTAAACGTACAGTTCTTGAATGTCCAATTTGTATAATGCTACGATTTCCTTTTTTAAATATGATGCCGTTATAAGTAGATGTTGCTAGTCGGACTCCCTCATGAAGGGTACCGTACCATTATCTATAATAATGAATATTCTGCTAAATATTTCAAACGTCTACCTGTTGTCGTTGTTAATACCAAGCAGAATAATTATTTAAAAATAAAATTAACGATAAAAAAACATCTTCACGGAGAATCGAACCCGGGTCTACCGCGTGAGAGTCTGGTTTGCTTACTACTCGGCCACCGAGGCTCTGCAAATTGTTTATCTATAACTTCAAATGTATTGCATACTTTTTGCTTAAAAGGGACTAAAGTTCCTACCGTGTGTCCCGCGACACGTTCTACCTTTTTCTTGCATGAATCCACCTTAAATTAGTAGAAAATTCTGTACTGTGAATAAAAATAACGTGGATACGCTACTGGTTAATTACACCTGCTCAATTTAATATTTAAACCTCCCTATATAAAGTAATAACTAATTCTAGTTCTTTTATGCACATACATTTGTTTATATTTATATATATTTATTTTATGAACGTGGGAATGTGTATATGAAATGGTGTTTTTGTTGATTGAGCCGAACAAGAAAGAAATAAAGCTACCAAGACGAGATTAGTCTTAAAAACTGGTAACAGAAACACCACAACGAGAGTCAGACGAAGACGGAGAGAGAGCAAGAGAGAGGTGGATAATAAGAAAACAGGATGCAGATGGAACTTCGTTGTAATATAAAATGATCTTTTTATCATTAATTCGAGTATTAAGTGGCACACATATCATGCGTTTTATATAAGACGACAAATAATTTTTTAATTAGCCGTGTTATTGAAAAATTTAATGATAAAATCTGGTTGTTATTGTTGCTGGCAGGGGTCGATAAAATTTTTGTATTATTCAATTTTATTTTTATTCACGTAAATAACAACATAATGGTTGATGCGTAGAATCTATTAAAAAGCGAGTTTCATAATCGAGAAGCACAATATACTTTTTACACGTGTTGTTTATTGTATTGGCCAAATTATGGAAATTGAAAACTGGTTTATTTTTGATAAATCACGTATTTCAAAATGAGTTTCGCATTCAAAAAAAACTGAAATTTTTAATTTTGAAATCTCATTTACGCTATATACAGGGGTATTTCCAAAGTAACTTCAAATATTGTTCCTACAGATTTACTGTTTTACTTTTCAAATAGTAGACCTTTCACTAAGAACGAAGTTAAACGGGGTTGGGATACCTTCACGATATAATTTGTCTAGGATCGATGGCAATACAATATAGGGTGTTCGGGGGCGTCCATTAATTACGTGAGGTGTTTGTGGGGGGAGGGGATCAAGCTAAATCTTTCCAAATCCCACTCAGGGGGAGTGGGGGGTATTGTCAAATATCACGTAATTATTTTTCTGTGTGGGAATGCCCAATGAACTAGGCGAGAACAATATAGTCACCTTACTATGGATTCCAGGACACACTGGAATAGAAGGAAATGAAATAGCAGATGAACTAGCAAAGAGGGGGACTGAAATACCTTTCTGGGGGCCTGAACCCTTTTGCGGAATCATCCCCAATGTAATATTGGAAGAAATAAGTAAAGACGAGAAAAAGAGAAGATCTGACCATTGGAAAGATCTAGTAGGGCTTATACAATCAAAGACTCTTCTGGGTGACTACAACCTGTTGAGATCAAAAGAATGCATAAGTCAAAGTAAAACTGCGCTGTTTTAACAGGGATCCTAACGGGACATTGTCGCCTTAATGGGCACCTGAAAAAGTTCAAAATAGTGGAGGAAGAAGAATGCAGATTTTGTGGAATGGAAAAAGAAACCTCCATCCACATACTTTCCAACTGCACAGCACTTCAGAATCCTAGAGCACAGCACCTGGGAGATTACTGGTTAGAAGAGGAACATTTGCCTAAGTTGAAGCCTGCAGACATCCTAAAATTCCTCCGGGAAATAGGACTAAAGGAACTACTAGTTTCTGAGACTCTCCTCACAAACTGAGTAGAAGTAAGGGGGCACAATAGATCTTTTAGGTCTCAGTGAATGTCACCCCAAAAAACACACATACATACATACCCCGCACAATTACCAAAATAACATAACTCTGAAAAGTACTACGTTATTGGTGCTATTAAAATAATAAAAACATCGACAATAAAGCTTATTATTTATGTTTATAGCAAATTTTTATTTCAAAATTGTATGACAAATCTTCCATAACAATAATATTGATTATTTCGGAGACACCCAGTAAAAGTTTCAAGACAATCGCCCGTACTACAACGCTATACTCATAAGAAATTCTTTTTTTAACAAAATTGTATAAAAACGTTAAACGATAACATTAGCGATACTAATTTTCCACAAAGGGTGGCTGTAATTCCAACAAAATACCAATCTATTTGTACATCATCCACCTTTATAGTTCCGACTGCATTCCATGTGTAAAGAACGTGCAAATATCTCACACTATAAAACCAAACTGGATTGGTCTAATCAAATCAATACTCTTTTATCTTACAAAACTTGCACCATAGAGAGTGGAAAGGCATATATTAATACCAGTATTTAGAAACACCGTCTATGGTATAAATCATGATATTAGTTTCAGTGGCGTACAATAACCTGTAAGGTGTAACGTAAAGATTTCAAAAAATAACCCATCAAAAATGATTTTTTTTTGGTCTGATATGGGGTACATTTTTTTAAGTAAAAATCAATGATATTAATGAACGTTCTTACACACGCCAATGATAACCTTTTACGGGAAATGTAAACCGTTTTCTCTCTTATCTAAAATTGTTCAAGAAGCTGACATGTTAATTTTAGCACATATAGACAAGTATCTATATTTACGGGGTGTTAATGGCGATTATGTGTAGGCCATAAAAAACGGCCGTTAAGTAGAATTTCTCACCATCCTCAAGTGTATTAAAGTGTGTATTAATATTTGGGAGATAAACAAAATTAGATCTGTCCAAGTTGGAGATTATACTGGGAAGATTTTTAGTCAAATTTGCTTAGTAGAAATGAAAATAGATTGATAAGAATTTTGATAATAGCCACAAAAATAATTTGAAAATATCAGATGGAATTTAATAGCAATCTAATTGTATAATAATCCATCGTAAAGACCTGATTTGGTCTCACATTTCTACTTACTTAACAATGAATGTATGTATGTATATTATTATGTATACTGACTCCTAAAAGGTCTATTGTGCCCCCTCACTTACACTCAGTTCTTGAGGAAACTGTCAGGACTTGTAGTTCCGTAAGTCCTATTTCCCGGAGGAATTTTAGGATAACTGCAGGCTTTAACTTATATCCAATTATCTCGTAGGAGTTGTACCCTAGGATTCTGAATTGCTGTGGATGTAGGTATCTTCTTCCATGTCACATAATCTACATTCTTATCACTCCTTTATTTTGAGCTTTTTCAGATTCCCCTTCAGGCAACAATGTCCCGTTAGGATCCCTGTTAAAGCTCTTAGTGCAGTTTTACTTTGACTTGTGCTTTCATTACTAAGGAGGGTTCATACTCATCAATGCTCTGTTCAGTATTAGCTACCATCAGTCGCAACTGCGTCTTACAGTACAATTTTAATATTCTCTAATTTTCGAAATACCCTGCAAATATATCCAATTAGGAACACCCTTTCACATAAATATTATCTGTATTTAAAAAAATTAATAATATAATTTTTTTTATTTTCGATATAGTATATTTTTATCATATTGAAAGCACGATTTCAAGTAAGAGACCCTAAAACCGCAATAAACTATAGGCGGACATTGGCAGTATAAAATAAATCAATTTTATTTCAATTCTCCAAAAGCGAATGAATAAGGACAATAAGTGAGATATTCAAACGTGCAAATCTAAAACCTAAACATAAAAATTACGCGTACATACTTATACTAGAAAATAGTACTCTCATAGGCTCCGCCCAACTGCATCTTGCGCCTTGATTGGATGACAACTTACGGAGGCTACGAGAATAGTACTTTCTAGTATAAAAGTTTTTAACAAATAATTCTTATATGTAGAACTTACTAATTAATTAATTAAATTGAATAATCTAGGATCTTATTCTTATCCAACTGCACTGCACTGTCACGGCAAATTTATCACTTCTAAATATATTTTAATGGTAATAATATTCGGGTTCTATTGTCCTCGTTACCTGCGGTTCACTAAACAGAAATAATCTAGCGAAAGTTGATAACTGAACACTTATTTACATAAAGAAGCGTTTACAATTCTGTTTAATTCTCTGAATCACCCTGCAGTGTTTCAGACACGTTTGTGAATTTACAATAAGCTATCAATATGATAAAAATACACTATAAAACATAATTGTTCCCAATAAGGATAATATTTTTTGGCAACACCCTGTACACCCAATTAATTTTGATATTATCGCTGATTTTTTTTAATAACCTCAATAATATTAAGCCAGATGTGAATTACATAAATAAAAGTTGTTTACTAAGAATTTTTTTGGCGGTCGAATCTGGAAGTTCTCACCATTTTTTTTCCAAATTTTTTTTTAATATACCGGGAAGAATATCTCGAACCATATGTTGGATTAAAATTCCAAATACGTTATGTTATAACACACATGTTGAACACTTGTATTTTGTAGTCGGAAGTCTTATTTAGGAGAGCGAGTTGGTTTTGGTCTGGGATATTGGCGCCTAATACGAGGGCACTTCAAGAAGTCTGTGAATTCAACTATTAGAGGAATTCTAAAGAAAAATGAATATCGGTTATTTAAAATACGAATAACCCATGAAAGCACCTCGCACTATTGAAAGTACAAATCCTATCCCCGTTCAAGATGGTTCCTTGTACATACTGACATGGCGCCCAAAAGTTCTCATTCATTCATTCATTCATAAGTTTGGGTTGGGCTCAAAACCTCAGGAACTTGAACTGAATCTTTGTACCATTGCCCATGTTTTCTACCTACTTCCATTCCAGAAACTTCGTGTCTTCTATATAGGCCACCAGTTTATCTGGAGTTTCATCGTAGAGTTCACATTTTCTGCACGTAGGTTCATTAACTTTGCCCATCCTGTGCAGATGCTTCCTTAGGGTACAGTGTCACGTCACCAGGTCAGTAACTGTCTTCAAATTTCTCTTTTCCAGTTTCAACAGCCTGGACGAAGAGTTCCTTGTCTTATTCAGTAAACTCTTAGTATAGAGGTGTCCTTTAGTCAGCCTCCATTTGAGATGGTATTCCTTAACTTGTCAGTTCCCTACTTCCTCTCTTATGTAACCTTTTGTGATTCGACAAAACGGTTCCGGACCTGTGAAGGCTCATTTAGAACCTTCTTTAGCTAGCTGGTCTGCCATTTCATTCCTTGCAATCCCCTCATTTGCCGGCACCCGTATTAGAGACACTTTGTGTTGTCTTGCCAGCATATTAAGAGATTTTTTACAGTTTTTTAAAAGTTCTCATGGGCAGAACTACCGAAAACCCAAAATAAGGTCAATTTTGACCTATTAAAGTATAAAGTATGTTGTCACTAGCCAAAGAAATATAAGTATAAAAAAATAAGCAAATAAGTGGTGAAGTAAAATAATAACCATTCCTTTGAAATAAATAATAAGAAAATGGAATTTTTTTACTTGTCCAGTTTTCACGCCAGCCACGGAATTCAAAGAAAACATAAATAGCTATTTGTGTATCAAGAACAGAAAGTAGTACTTTGGCAGTCGAGACAGAAAGTTGCAATCTGTCAAGACTACCAAAGGAATTTCTGCTTAAAATACACACAAGATTTTTCTACGATCACACCAAAATAAAATTAATTGCCATTGTTTGCACTAAGCAGTTTCCAGATTGCAGTTTCGTGTACCAATGTACGTAGGTAACACTTATTACATCAATGTCTGATATTTTCTCATTAAATTATTACGGAAAATACTGTTGGATGCTTTAACATATTAGAAAATCTTTTATCTATAAATAAAATTAGGCGTGCGCCGTAGTTACTTTCTGCTTAAGAGTGCCAATAATGTCAAATTATGACACCTCGCGGAAAACATCAACTTTGCAGTTGCTTTTCAAGGCACAAAAGATGACTTTCGATGAAGGTCGTAGAAAAATGTATTTTTCCTACGACCACAGAATAGTAACAAAAATCGCACAGTGCAGTCCCACGGAAAGTGGCTTATATCAACAAACGTGTAAAATATTTTCCACACAGGAGCGGAATAGTATATTGTACAACAAGAGGGGAAAACAAACATACAAGTGAGAAAAGTACTTTCCCCATATGTTGTACACTATACTTTTTCCACAACTGCACAAATTTAAAGAATACAAGTAAAGCAGCTTATGTTAATTTTTATTGTTAGTAAAACAAAAATAACACTAAAGTATTATTACATTTTGTGTAATATGTAATATGTCAGATGTCGATTACACACTATTTGGTGAAATTACCACGTGGCCGTAGAAAAAATACTGTACATTACCCGTGCGAAAGTGAGTTTCCACACTGGTGTGAAAAATAACGCTTTCCGCACTCTAAATGTAACATAGGTACTGTTTGGCATTGACATTAATAAAAATGAATCGACCCATTCATTCAATTCAATGTGCAAAAATATCAATTATCGATAGTTTTATCGTACACACCCGCAAAGTCTAATGGCAGCTGCAAAAATAGTATTTAAGGTCGGGTTAATGTACATACAGTATATACATACACTTCTATGAATGTATGAATGAAACTCATTCATAAATCCAAGGTAATTTTTCAAGTAATATTTACAATTCCGTTCAATTTATTCCATACGTACATTATTATATCTGCTAATATAGAAAATAGAAAATAATTGGATCGAAAATCAATATTCACTTTATCAGTATATACAGGGTGATTTTCATAATTGTAACTGAGCTAATATAAGTTTTCGGTTTTTATTGGTCTTTTATAAGTATAAGTTGTACAAAACAGTAGAAAAAGGTTTGGACAGGCCAAAAGCCCTGTGTATTAGAGATTACATAGCTGTAGGTACCATAGGATTATTTTTAATATATAGGGTAGCGAGAAAGTCTGGTACCAAGTCTTTTTCTTTGAAAATAATAAAAATAATAATTATGAAATTTTAGGGTTATGAACAGTATTGTATTCTTCGTTTTCAAGAGGAGCTGCCAAAAAAACGAAGAACTCCAAATCGTTTATAGCCACAAAATTTGATAATTATAAGTTAATTTCTTTTCAATGAAAATGACTTGGTCCAGACTTTCTCGCTACCATGTATATAAGCATTTTAATTCGGTGATAATATTAGTGTAGGTACACCCGATATATTTATTATATTTATACAAATGTTATTCCATTTAAAAATACTCGAGGTATACCTTAAAAAATATTTTAACTTTCTACTAAAAGAAGTGATACGCCTTATTTTAATACTCCCTCATTCATAAAAATAGACTATAGACCACAAAATATTAGGATTTAGCTCGATATGCTTTTTATAAATATTAAAGTTTTCTGACATATAGGGTGTTCTAAGTTCAATTTAGTTTTTGAATTTCGCAATAATTTTCAATTAAGAAATGTGGGGAAAATTGAGTTTGAGCTTTGGGCTTGAGTTTGGCTTCTGGGACAAATTATACATTTAAATCATAACGAACACCTAGAAGTTAGTCAAGTATGACTCAAACCCGTTTGACAAAAAAAACTGTGTTAGCGAAACGCGTCACAAGTTTAAACTGAACATAGATTCAAAAATAATTTTCCATAGTTAGATCTAATCTTCACTTGTTTTGTCGAGTTTTGGGAATCTGCAAAATTTTGAAAGTGGATAAAAAAGTTTGGGGCCTCTGGTAATAGAGATTAGACACTCTTAATGTATCACTCTGTATATTTCGTAACATTACTTAGATAATAAGAATATTTTTTTGTTTTGTTTTATTTCAAAACAAAGTTCCGTTTAGAGCGTATCTGATTGGCAATATGTAACATATTTTCTTCAAGGTGTTTTTCGTATAATAGCGTAAATTAATTATAGATATATGTTACGTAAGTAAATAGCGTTCTGTTAATTGGCAGTGGAAGTTATTTGTTTTTTAGTTTTTTTAAAAAATCTTAATGATATTACTTTATACAGGTATTTTTTGTCAGTTTGTCTACTATAATAGTATATTGAGTCACACGGTCAGAAAATGTTTTTTGCTTACCGAATAAACCAAAAAATAAGAAAATATAAGTGAGAGATGGTGAAAATCTTATAAAAACGGGGCGTTATGAATTTTCCTCTCTATTTTTGGTGTTTAATACCCTTGGTGATCAATGTCCTTCGTCCTCTCCAAGTCCTAAGATGTTTCGAGTCCAAAAATCTGCTGGAAAAGTTCTGGCTTCAGTTTTTTGGGATTGCCATGGAGTAATCATGATTGATTTTTTGGATAAGGGTAGAACAATAACCGGAGATTACTATTCGACATTACTGACCACTCTACGGAAAAAAAATTAAAGAAAAATGACGCGGAAAGCTATCCAAAGGTGTTTTGTTTTTGCAGGACAACGCCCCTGCACACAAATCTCATGTTGCCATACAAAAAATTCGTGATTTAGTGTTTGAATTACTAGAACACCCCCCTTATTAATCAGATTTGGCTCCGTCCGACTATCATCTCTTTCCTCAACTGAAAAAAGTTTAAAAGGTCGTAAATTTTCTTCCAAAGAGGAGGCAATAAAAGCTGTGGAGGTCTTGTTTGCAGAGCAAGCAGAAACATTTTTTTAAAGCTCCAGAGACGTTGTAGGTTCGCTTTAATAAATGTATCAATTAAGAGGAGAATATGAAAACAACCTTCTCATCTGACTATTGCTAAAAATTCACTTTTCATCCAAAACCTTTTTTACATTATTTTACATTACATTTTTCTTCGTAATGTTTTCTAAGAAACTGTAATCTATTGGATCGTACCACAGGTAGCTCCATCAAAGGTTCTATAATAAGTTAGTTTAAACTTAAAACTAATTTTATGTATCCAGTTAATGATGGTTTCTATTGATACATGCTTTCTTTCACAACTTGTAAATTACTTAGATTAAGAGGTGTACATTAGTTTTTATTTCAGTAACTTTTTCAGAGAGTTTTTTTGATTTCGGTATCATTATAAATCTCAATTTTTTGTTCTCCATACAGTTTTTAACGATATCCCAACGCCTCGTAGTTGTTACGGTCTCTGTATTATTCATACGTTTGAAATTGTTTTAGTATGACTATCAAAATATCAACAAACACTATGAAACAGCCACAGTATTCCTCCGACATGTCTCCGATAGATTTTATTTATTTTCAAAAACAAAATTTCTTGGCACCCGTTTACAGTGGATAAAAGAAATTGATAAGTACCTGAAATTTATTTGAAAAATATTTTGATGATTAGATTATTCGTGTTTGAATGACCAATCCACGCATTTTTTCGACATCAGTACCTACTTCATCAAAATTAATTATTTTGACATTTCGTGTTGTCAGTTCATTTTGAAATAATTAAAAGCACATTTTGCTTTCGGCTCACACACATGTTAAACATATTGCAATTTGACCATTAACATTTCCAACAAAAAAAAAATTAATATACAAAATTTCTACTGAAGTTATTTTATAACCTTCTAAAAAGAGATATTAAATGGTAATCTCGATATTCTCGTTTTCTCAACTTTTTAGTCAAAACATTTTAACTAATGTTTATTTAATGAATCCTCTCTCGAAAGCATCGGTGACCTTTCCTCATCAATCTTAATAAAGACCAATAACTTAGCAGTTTCGAATACACTTTTATTTGTATAACGGTTGTCTCAAAATAAAATAAATTTTATGTCGCTAAGATTTAAATTAATGTTAAGACTTTTCAATTTTGTATTTTTATACTAATTGGAGTTGAAAATAATCTTCAAAAGCACAAAAGTTAACTAAGAAGCAAAAAACTTGACAAGAGCAAATGACAGTCGAATGCAAATGACAGTCGAATTCTTCAATTCCAAGTGAGTATCTAAATCAACAATAAAAAGGTATCAAAACAATATAGTATATTACATAACGTGTGCGGAAAGTGACATTTTTCACGCGAGTGGGAAATATTGTAACACGAGGCATGAGCCGAGTGCGACAATCACACGAGTGTGAAAAATCACTTTCGCACGAGTAATGTACAGTATTTTTCCTACGATCACGTGATAATTTCACCAAATAATGTGTAATCAACCTCTGACATATTAATACACTAAAATGTAACAATTGAAGTCAACATAATTGATTTCAAATTTAACAATAACTATCAATAGTGACAAAAGTTCAAGTAGTGTAACCATATAATATAGGTAGGTTATTACAATTATTAATTGGTTGGATAATTATAGAAATTGAAAGCGAAATTATTATTGTTCATCATATTTCATACATACTTATCATGAATACCTTTCAAGATGATTACATTTTCCTACTATTATAACAGGTGATTTGGATTAGTTGGTACATCAGACTTCTGACGAAGAGTACGAGGGTTCGATCCTCGACTGCGCTCTAAATTTTTTTTAATCAAGAAAAAGACAAAAATTTCACTTTCCAAATTTAGATATTACATAGGTAAATCTAATTAAAAATTATATGTTTGGCAGCTTGCCAGTGGTCAATCTTGATAAAAATTCATTTGACAGTTTTTTTTCCGTACGCGTGTGAATAAAGGCCACTTTCCATAGAACTAGACAGTGCGATATATGTCACTTTCCTATGTGATCGTAAGAAATAGTATATTATTAAACGAGCAATTTATGATAGCCATAATTCACGATGGGTGACGATTGCGTCACGAGCCGCAGGCGAGGGGCGCAAGTCACCCAAGTGAATTATGGCCATAAATTGCGAGTAGAATACTATACTTTGTCCACGACACTTAATTTATTTATTAATAAATAAAAGTCAGTAGCGATTTGGCATATTACTAACCTCAAAATGTTGTGGCAGCTACTTCAAATAATTTGACATATATAGAGATGGCCGATACTGTAGAAAGTATCAATACAACGTACCGTTATAAATATATTGTTTTAAAATACTTAATATTAGAAAATATCGTTATGAAAAGTATCAATACTAAAAATTACAATATTTTATAGATACGATATATGTCAGAAACAAATTTTCTGAACAAAATACACAGATTTAATAGTTTATTCCATATTGTACCCCCATCTCTAGTCGTGAATTATGAACCATAATACACTACAGTGTATTATGAACCATAATTCACGACAGTTGATATATGGGTACCATATACCTTTAGTTAGGAGGTAAAATATTGACTTATTATTAGGTGGTCGTGGACAAAAGTATTATTTCAGTTTCCTGTAATATTGTCGTATTTAATGAAGTGCGTTTTTCTGATGCGACTGGCTGAATGACGTGAGTCAAAAAAAATGAAATAAAATACTCATTTATAGAATGTCCAATATACCATGAACTTAAAGGAGATAGCATATGTTCAGAATTGAAGACATTTGGCGAATTAATATATATTTTTAACACCACTGATTTCTTTAAATTAACTTAAGTTGTGAATTATCTGAAGAATGAGATATTTACTGTGTTTGAACTTTTTTTTTCTTGTTAAATTGAGTCTCCTGCAGTTCTTCAAGAGTAACAGAAAACTTGGTTAGAGATGGAAACATTTTTTTCTCGTATTCACACTTTGTCTTTATGTAATTTGTGTTGTGTTTCCAAGATATTGTACGTGTTGTACCGGGCGTCTGATTAAGAGAGGTTCAATCATCGCCAGCTAATGATAGTGAAACGATGATATAATATATTATTAAGCATTGAATAACCCTTTCAAATGGTACTAAGCTTGTCTATTAAGCGGAACAAATGTTAAATAGTTATTTGTATGCCAAGGACTGAAAATGCTACTTTGTTGGAAGAGTCTGAAAATTGCAAGACGAGCGAAGCGAGGCAAGCAACAGACGAGTCCAACAAAGTAGTATTTCAGCCACAGCGTACACAACATTTTTTAGACGACGCATAAGATCCAAAACTTTTTCAATTACACTGAGGAAAGAATATAAATAATAGAGAATTATAAACATTTTATTTATTGAACAATATAATGTACTTAATGATATTGGCAATGTTAATATTAATTTATTAATTATTTGCACATTATCTTGTACTATCTTAATAAAATAAATAAAATGAGACTTGAAAATAAAAATAAAACAACCACAAAATGAACCTCTCCAGCTGGTTAGTTGTTCAAATCGGCCCGTAAGTGTTTTGCAGTACGGAACTGTCACTTTCACTACATCGAAAGTGTTTTGCACGTAACTGTCACTTTCACTACATGGAACACTCAAAACGCAACGCAATACAGAACGAGCAACTTTCAGATGGCGTCGTCTAAAAACAGTATTTTCCCACTCACCCCTACCAGTAATTTTACAAGATAAAGGAAAAGGTATTGGTGCAAACTCAAGTAAAGTGATCTACGTATATTATAGAAAAATGATGTTTTTGTGTTATTATAGTGAGCTACGCTGTACGATAAATAGTGTCCGAGATACAGCGGGTTACTTCTTTTAATCAAACACCCGGTACAATTAATATTGTTAGATTTATAAAATTAATAATAAACCTTACCTAACCATGAGAACCTACAAATTTTTTTAGTTAGTTAAAAAATGTTTAGGTCACGTTGTATATTTCTGATTTCTTGATTTCGATTATTATTGAATATTCAAAAGGTTCAAGTTAACATGTCGAGGTTGTTTACGTTAAGATTCGAATAAAAATGGTAAGTTGATGTAATAAAATGTTCAGAATTACCGAATCTTGGTGACTATGTAAATTAGTGTTAGTTTTAATGCAAATTTTACACTTTTTTAGTTAGCATTTACGTATTTTTTCCGGCCTCGGATGCCGTTATTTTCTCATATTTCCCATAACGTATTATGGATATTCTCAAGAATTATGCCGAAAATAAAGACTTATGATACAGTGTGTTCAATCATATACACTGTACCCACTTTTACCCAAGTTTGCACCATGTGGGAAACTTTTTTATTATCAATTTTAGGAGAAAAACTTATTCTTCATAAAAAGTTCTGCATGTTCTAAAATCTAAATTACAATCATCAGATATCAATTTTTTCAGTATTATACGAGGTTTGTCAAAAAATATGAACTTTACTCAAGTGTAAAGTACCTTTAAATTTGACAATATCGGAATAAAAGTTGATCAGAATTGAAAACTACGTTCAAATATACGATTATATCCATTTATATTGGAAACATGTATTCCCAGATACAATACAAATGCAAATTTTACTGTAGTTACGTGTAATCTAGGATGCATTGACAAACCAATGAATGTTTGATAGCTACAAATGTTTGACAGTAACTGTCAGAACGCGTTAGAATTTTACGCAAATATGGTAGCGTTATTAAGAAAATAGAAAGGATAAAACAAGCACAATGTTTATTTGAACGGAGTTTCCAGTTCTGATCAACCTGTTTTTAAGAACATATTTCGATATTGTCAAATTTAAAGGCACTTTACTTTTGTGTCAAATTCATATTTTTTGACAAACCTCGTATAATACTGGAAAAAATTGATATCTGATGATTTTATTTTAGGTTTTAGAGCGTGCAGATTATTTTAAGAAGCATAAGTTTTTTTCCTAAAATTGATAATAAAAAAGTTTCCCATATGGTGCGAACTTTCAAGGACACAGTGTATAAATGTGTTCAAAATACCATTTTATTTTCTTGGGTTTGTAAGTCTTCCGTTAAACGGAATTTAGTTATAGTCAAATGCAGTCTTATTATGCGGGTCATACGATTCAACAAAGACATGCTCACAGTTTTTGTTTTCTTTTATTGCGTTTAGTCCTAACTCTCACATAAAATCCGTAAGATGAATAAGGGTGGGTATTATAAAACTTTTTTGACACATTATAACTAAAAGTTAACTTGTAGAATGACGTCAGAAGTTATAGTTAACTTCAAAATGGTGGTGTTAACTTTGTCGGGTGGATCAAAGTTAACTTTATGGAAAAACCAGGTTTTCGTGAATTGATAGTTGCTCTGTTCTGTCGTTTCTGTCAACAATTTGGCATTTATAACCTTTATTAATTATATTGTGAATATTTTGATTGCTTTTACTTTGTTTTCTTTGAATTTTGCAATATTAACAAACGATATCCAAGATATTTTTGAGGAACTTTGAACCGACGATGAAGAAGATGCAAATACACCAAACAGACATATCAAAACTAGACCATAAAACTAAAGTCAAAATGCCAAAACTCTAGGTCATACAGAATATTTCTCTATGCTCCAGGCTATTCTTCTTTTTATTATTCTTTTTTTTTTTGAAAATTAAACCTTTATAAAAGTGACATTTTAAAACCTAAAGTTAACTTGACTGTTAAATTCAAAGTTAACTTCAAGACATGTTTATAATACCCGCCCTAAGACAGACACATGCAATTTTTAAGGGATAGAAAGAATATGTATTCAGTTTTCAGCGATTCTAAAAAGTCTTTCACCAGCTAAGTATTCATTTAAATATGTCAGTTTTGTGACTTTGACAATTCAAAGTGACAATATGAATAATAAGAAGCAACTTTCCGGTTTTTTGCATTCTCAACAAAAAAAATGGTAAAAATGAAAGAAAAAGTGGAAATTCGTCAACCAGTGTAATCTCACATTTTGGTAACCTCTGTTTTCTGAATTGATACATATTATGTTTAGTGACCTTTCTACCCGCACGATAAGAGAGCTTTTGACAATATCAAATGTCAGTCCTCTGCTGTGGCTCTCAGGATGGCGGCAAAGTAAGCATGTCATGTTCCACCGCGCTTGCGCAAGTTATATTATTTTCGGCGGATTTCTGTATATTTGAAATTAATTTGCGCCTCAAGACAGAATTCAAATTTTAATTTCATAGTTCTGCCGCCAGGTCGACCTCAAGTCACACGGTATTATTTAATCTCTATGATTATTTTTATCCTGTGTCTTTACTGTTTCTTCTGGTATCAAGTTTTAAACATATTGACGTCGTTGTCACTTTATCTTTCGTATAGATAAAAAAATTAGTAAATCAACCAAAATCTTCCTTTTTTACGATCGTAGCGTTAGATTTCACTTGGATAAAAATCATAAAATTAAAAATTCAAATGAATGTCTCGAAAGTTCGACCATTAATTTGTCGATAGTGTTGTTGAATTCGTTTTCGATAAAAATATTAACCAGTTTGAAGATTTGATAAAAATTACTTTTGAATATAGTTCTTTCCAAAATTAATCATTTTCGCTAGGGTCAATTCTTATATTATTCACGTTAACACTAGATGGCACTACATATTTCTATTATATATCAAGTACGTTTAAAAATATTTTACATATTCTGCAGTCGTTCGTAACAAATTTAAGATTGATGTATTAATAATAAAAGGTCTTTCTATGCGCGAGTGCGAGGTCAAAGATCGTACCTCAATAATATACTCGTTAATAGGCACTTTGTTAACGCCGCCATGTTGCGCGTCTTACGACGCTACACCGAGTACTGAGCGAAAGCGTATTGTGAAGTAAAATAAACACAATATATGGGTTTTATTATGAAGTAGATGTGTGTATGATAGGAATAGGAAGTGTATTGACGACTTGACAAGATGTTAAAATCATCTATTAAGCTTGATAATGGGTTTTTGGTTAGTCCCGTCTGTAGTATGGATGACTACATATACAGAGTGGCCCAAAAGTCTAGAAACGGCCAATTATCTCGTAAGCTGCTAGTCTTAATTGACGTCCATAAAATTAGCCTCAACAACCCAGCCCAATCAGATTTAAAATACCTAAAAATTTAGTGCTTTTTATGTGCTAATTAGTTGCCATAATCGGAAATTGGTTGCTCATATAGCCACCGAGGAAATGATAACTTTTTTTAAAAGTTAACCTGTCATATAATATTACACGGTAAAATCATACAGAAACACCCCAAGAATTAGTTGCTAATTAGTTGCTCCATGAACAATGATCAGAACAATTAAATAATATCAGAAAAGTGAGTTTTGATCGATTAATTTTTCCGGAGAGATTCAAAAACGTCTGAGATGGCCGTGAAAAATTAATTGCTAATTAGTTGCTCCATGAACAATGATCAGAACAATTAAATAATAGCAGAAAAGTTACTAATTTTCCACGGCCATCTCAGACGTTTTTGAGTCTCTCCGGAAAAATTAATCGATCAACATTCACTTTTCTTCGTCTTCTTTCCGATTAGGGCAACTAATTAGCACATATAAAGCACTAAATCTTTAGGTATTTTAGATCTGATTAGGCTGGGTTGTTGAGGCTAATTTTATGGACGTTCTTAACTGTACAAAACTTGGGGTACACCTATTTTGGGATACGTACATTGCAGTTTTGCTGCTTCTTTTATATTATTAGTAAGTTTGGTTTTTCAAATTCATTGTCCTGTATATTCAGTCATTATTGGAATCTCCTATTCAATATGAGTTCAACCATATGTAACACTTTTGCCCTGTGTCTTCGAGCATTCTTAGAATCTGTTTTTGACTCTCCGATTGTAAAAAAACTGCTTGAAAAATAGAAAGGCGGGCTTATTTACTCGATATTCTCTGACGTGTTGGATACAGAGTAACCAATAAATAAAATATCTCTGGGAGCCATCTCATGCAGGAATCGAAGGAAATGAGAGATTGGACCAAACAGCTAATAATTCAATTTTCAATCTAACTATCAATACTTTCATCTTAATTTCTCAAACAGACATTGAAATTACCGTTAAGGACCATATTTATAACACCTGGCAGCAATTGTGGTACCTAAGCTACTTGAGACTTAATGAAATCAAACCTCGAGTGAGATCTAAGCTACCTCATTGTTATCAACCTCCTTCGTATTGGTCATACATCACTAACGCATCTACACCTCATTATCAAAGAAGCACCACCAAGATGTAATTTCTTCCAGCCATATCCTAACAATCTCCCCACAGTTCCATCAAACCAGAACGATGGCACAATTATTTCCAGAATTCCATAGGGAATATCTCAAAAAGTATGGACATTTGAAAAAAAAGTTTGAAACAAATGTTGTGGAGAATAAATTAATCTTTAAAAATGGATGAATGCATTTTATTGATTAATCCAATATTTCAAGAGTTATCGGCCGATATAATAGAGCCGGTTAATTAAATGGGATATAAATCGTAAACGGGAAGTTTTATAAAAAAAAGTTTAGGGGAACGAAAGGTGCGAAATTTTGTTCTCTACAATAATGATACGAAGGACTTTTACTCTAAAGTGCAAAGTTCCCGAGATATCGGTCAAAACGTTTTTTTTTTAAGATAGAGCGACCTCTACTTTTAAGTCTATAGCTTACACTAAACTGGCCTTGTCTGTATATATTAAATAAAAAAATAACGTATCTATTGACAACAAAAAGAACAAAAGAATAAAATTTTCAGAAACCCAATCAAGACGAGATAATGGCGTCAATCTTAAGCTGTCTTTTCACCTAATTGACCATCTCCAATTAGCCGCAAACGTGCTAAATCTTTTATAAGAGTTGAACCATAATGGTTAGGCAGTATCTATCCGAATCAATAGATGAATGACTCACGATATGGGGATACTGTTTGACGTTTAACAGCGCCAAAACGACCGTACTTCTTTAGTTAAAAGAGATAAATGTTGTCGATAAGTACGAGTGAAGCTTTGAATCAATTAGATGTTGACGAGAGTGAGAGGTGTGTGTTTGTGTGTGTGTGTGTGTAAAAGCAAAAAACGAATAAGACGTTTAATAACGATTCTTTTGAAAGATAGTGACGATTGATCTCGTAACATTTAATAATGTAAGCACACGTCGACTCAACAATTTGTAGTGAGAAATATTTTAAAATCTAAATGAAATTGCCACGATTTATTTTTTTTGTTGTTGTTACGTCATGTAAATGCCAGTGTACTTAAATAAGTACCGCCCACTGCGTGATGTATATCTCCAGTTTATAATGACTAGTGTTTTAGATGAAAAACTGTGTGTAAATCAATTCAAAATGGTACTATCCCACCCCCTTCTTGAAAATAACTAGCTATTTTTATTAATATATTAATTTCTCAACCCCTTTTTTAAAATAACCACAAATTTTCATTAAAATGGTATATTAACCCGCCCGCATTTTCAAACTTTCCATCTATTTTTAATCCAATGGGTTTTCCCACCCCCATCTTGAAAAAATCTAGCAATTTTTATTTGTTTTCTTTTTTTTATTTATTTTCTTTATTTTTATATATTTTTTTTATTTTTTATATATTTTCTTTATTTTTTATATATTTTCTTTGTTTTATATATTTTCTTCATTTTTTATTTATTTTCTTTATTTTTTATTTATTTTCTCAATCCCTCCTTTAAA
>CAJUYG010000163.1:2889-22681 GCA_910591675.1 Galerucella calmariensis | reverse complement strand
TAAAATGGTATTAACCCACCTGCCTTTTTAAATTTTCCAGGAATTTTCATCCTAAAAGAGTTTTCCCACCACCATTTTAAAAAAAATCTATCAATTTTTATTCAAAATAATATTTTCTCAGCACCTTTTCTAAAACATCCAAACACATCCATTAAAATGGTATTAACCAACTGCCTTATTAAATTTTCAAGGAATTTTCATCCTAAAAGAGTTTTCCCATCACCATTTTGAAAAAATCTAGCAATTTTTATTCAAAATGTTATTTTCTCAACACCTTCACTAAAACATCCACAAATTTTCATTACAATGATATTAACCCAACCGCCTTTTCAAATTTTCCAGGTATTTTTATTCAGTCAGTTTTTGACAGTAGAAGAAATTACATTTTCCTTTCCCCTTCTTGAATGAAATATCCAATGAATTGCTTTTCACATGAGATAAAAAGTTACACTACCTCTTCACCAAGGAGGAATTGAAAAGGAGAAACTGAAGTTGTTTTGAAGAAGACCTACATATTGTCTTAGGGCTAAATTACAAAACGTGAATAAGAAACAAAATGTTCATAGAGTACCTAAGGTGCTACATTTCAAATTTAACTTTACATGAATATTGCTACAAAAAAGGTATCAACAATTCACAAAATAAATCATCATTATCAAATATAAGTGTTCAAAAGATAATCACTTTTGAAAATGTGGGAGGATTTTTTGATTTCCAAAGTAACTATGCAGTCCAAAGATCTAATGTCCAGAAGAGATGATGGAACAGACCAAATAAGATTACTGAGGTTCTCCATGGGCGTTCTTATCACACAAGATTATTATTATTTCGGATTCGAAGATATGGTGGAGCTGTTTTCGAAACCTCCATTAAAAATTCATCCCTGTATACATATACAAATATGCTTCTTTAGGGTGCAGTAATCAGTGGGAGGCCTCTTGTTATAACGATTTATTTAAATGCAAATCAGTCAATTCTAATAAAATACTAACGTGCTTTTCACTTCAGGTTCAGACAGCTGTTTTTAAGATTAAAAATGATTGTTCTATTGAAATTATCTCATACACTTCATATTCTCTTTTGTGTTAAGAAAAAAAAGTGACATCTATGAGGAATATTCAAAATTACCAGTAGATATTCAATAAACAAATTGAATATTAAGAAATGTGTCAAAAAAATATAACAAGCATAATTGTTTTGTTTTGATTATTCTTGTTAAAGACCAGCTTTGTTTTCTGGCAATCAATTTAAAACTAGCACTTTTTTTTTAAATTCTAATTGATGACTCGTTTCTTTCGTTGAACGCAGATGGTTGTGCATTTTTATGTATACCACTCATCTTGTCAATTGCTTATGGTAAAGGAGGCCATGTTTTTATTGTCATTTTTAACCTAAATTGGCTAGATTGGTTGAATCAGAATAACACGTGTTCATACTGTATTTAGTAAAAGATATTTATATGTGTAAGATCACATTTATACAATTGCGTATCTTTAAATAAACGAGATGCTGTATACGCCATATTCATTCGATGTCAATGAATAATATACAGGGTGTCTCAAAAGGAGGTGCCAAAAACTTGGGAGATGATAGAGACTGAAAATAATTATAGTATTTCATATAAAGTTCTTTTTTCAAAGACAAAACATGGTAGAAGTTTGCTTTACCATTGTATGTATCTTATACAAAACAAAAAAAGATTGCAATAAGAAATCCAGGTCTGTATTTAGGAAAATAAGTTGATGTAGAGACGAAACGTCGTAATGACATGAAAGATTTAAAGGCAGATTTAAAAAACGAAGAAGACCATTTTCAGATTTTGTTGAAATAATCGAGATATAGTACATTCAATAGCCTTTTTGTTGTGCGTCATCGTTTGTGACGTATATCCGGGTTTTCGATATGTCGTTTATTTTATTAGGCAATCCAGTGACCTGTCAAATAAAATTCAATATGGCGACACAGGTGGATTTTGGTATACATAAATGTTTATTTTGGAGAAAGGTGCTTTTATTTTGCTTTGGTGTCTCTATACTAATAATATACAATGAAAAGTTCAGTTTTATGAAACTTTTAAGCTGGGTATATTAATTTAGGACCAACTTTTGGTTGTGTACCTATATAAGAACATTATTTTTTTGTTAGTGGTTTTTAGACTATCAAGAATTATTATTTAAATGTGGTTAGCAGCAATCAATAGAGATGATTTAACAGAATCAAAAATCAAATATTAGGCTGTATGTAGCAGTCATTTTGTTCAGTTTTGTTCAATAACAATATTAATAAAAACTAAGAAAAGTGATATATTCTAAATAAAAAATACTAATCAAATGAACAATATACTAAACACTAATAAAATATATTAAATTGAAGAAAAATATACTAATAAATTCGACTAAAAAGTCTTGAGCACTGTTTATGACTGAATAGACAATACATAACTAACCTATCTGTCTAAATTGTTTGCCCTGCACGGCCATATTAGGTCACGTGATCTGAATTGCCTAATTTGCTATTTTGACATATAGCTTACCTTAAATTTGATAAATAAAATTATCAGGATCGTATTCAGCCAAATTCGAAAATGCTATGAAATTAATAATTACCAGCTTCTTTTTCTAAATGAAAATACTTGAGAACTTTCAAATTGCTGATGTTTTTACGTGTATCTAGGCACATTTTTGTATTATTTCTTCCGATTGATAGGTCGCGCTTGCTAGTAATCTAAACATCAACTAATCAATTTTTTTTAAGTCGAAGATTAGGTTTAACGTTGTAATAGATTTAAATGGTTCATTATTGTGATATTTTGATTAGGATTAATCACAGACCTGCCTTTTTTCCCATTTCTTCCAACGTAATGTGTTAGAAGGACATTAACAACGATGACGCACACCAAGAAGGGTATTATATGAACTCTGTTTTCTCCATTCAATCGATATTGGATCCATCGCTGCTTAAGAGATCTTTGTATACGTCAATTAAATCTGATCCACCCTGTATACTTCGCTAATCAATTTTTTCCCGTATTACTATTTTCTTCTTTTGTGTGGATAAAAGAATAATTTAAGACCAACAACAACCTATACTGACCGCTATGTTACGTTTTTTCATGTAACTTTAAACTAAGTCTACAATTTCGGAAATTTAATATTATATATGGAACCGCATACTTTGATACATCGTCAATGTTATTTACTTGAGATGAAAACTGATCATTTTGCACATCTGTCGATACACATAAAATCATTTTTATTTATAAAAAAAGTTGTTCCAAATTTTCTTGGTTTTAATCTTGTTTAAATAAAATCTCATTTCGCTTGATAGGACATCCGGTATAAGTAAATTTTCATAGAACTATATACTGTACAGATGAGAAGGTCTCAAATAATGTTTTCTGTAAGTAATAGTGCTGGATTTGCAATAAACTAGTGCCCAAGATGACAAAATTCGGTGCAAGAGAAACATATTTGGCAGCTTGTAGTCGCTTGTAAAATGAAATGAAAAATGAAAGAGTGGTTAAGGCGTGACGACAAGAAAATAATCAATAATCGATTGTGCAAAATCATTATTTTAAATCAAAGGCGATGGTAAATATAGATTTTAATAACTTAAATAAATAATTTTATAAAAAAATCTTTGTGTAACTAAACGAACTGAATTGACTTTGAAAACATTCCAATTGAAAATCAGCCGTTCAATATTGTTGAAAAGACGTGGGAAATACCGAAATAGCGAGTAGAATTTTAATTTTTATTCAAATAAATTGAAATTACTAGTCAAAGACCAACACCAATAATTATAAGAGTATAATCGATTTTTTCGAGTGGTATTTCTTTAAAGATCGTTTGAAGTGTTTTTTGAAATTCCATTCACTTTATTCATAGGGAATTCAGACTGGTGTACTTCAGGGCAACGTCCCACACCCACTGTTATCTACACTAATATTATAAAGAGAAAATATTTAATTGTTTTTAATAAAAAACTACTTCAGTGACTGACTAATTTTAAAAATTCTGCTATCTAAAGAAAGCTACTTTATCAATGAGTTGCAACAGTGGCGGCTAGTACATGAACGCTGTAGTGCTTCTAATTAACTAAAATATTTATAATATAATTTGTAAAGCATTCGCATTATTATAATGATAAAAAACTCTGAGCTTAAACCGTAAGTAAAGTTGACCAGTGTAATAACAAACTTATTTCTGGCGATCGTTGATATTTTATATAGCTGGGCGATACGAACGTGCTCTGCGAACTCTTTCAAATACCCGCGCTGCACACTTCTCCCCTTGACGGTCTAAAGATAAGCCTTGATTATCACGGATAGTTCGCTGCACTTACTCCAGCGCAGCTTGGCAGAGGGAACGGTTGGATTTATCCCATTTTTTCGCGAATTTCTGGTTTAAGGATTGACTGGAGTTTTTGTTTCTATGTATTGTTGACAATTATTATATAAACTGGTAACTATGGAGGAGATATTCAATTTAATTATTGTAAAGAGATATTATATGAAGAAAAAAATCCTTTTACTAATAAATAAAAATATTGTTTTTAAATATTATCTATTTTATTTAGTTTGAACCCAATTAAATCCAACCGAGAATCCAACCGATTACCGGCTCTACACAATGAGGCTTAAGTTATTTATGGCACTATATATATTTTGATTTAAATAAAAAAATTCAAAATGCAAAATTGTTTTCAAGTGGAACGCGTAGCTCCGGATATTGTGAATTATACTTTTTTTTTTACTAATACATAGTTATTGCGTATATGATGATGAAATTATAGTAACACTTTTCTTTTTATTTGAACGAATTAATTCATTTTTTATCAAATGGTTTTTCTTGGCCCAAGTGGTATAAGTAGCGAAAGTTATATAAATAATTACGAAATATTTTTGAGGAAAATAGCAGATAACAAAATATTTGTAATTGAGTAGCAATGAATAAATTATTCTTAAGGGGCATCTACCAAATTCGATCTTGCACAATTATGCTTTGTATATTTTTTTGTTTCCCTACGTCCTCGCGTTTAAGTTCACATAACGAAAATTTTATTAGAAATATGAAAGCTCCGCAACATGTAGGTAGCCAAGCGGTCCAAGCGGATTTTGGTTCACGTACTACTCTATAAGCTTCGTCAGTACTGAACTGGGAGAACACCGAGACCGGCGAGCGTTGTATCAACAATGGAACGGCACGCGACTACCGAAGCAGAGAGACAATGTCAGTCATAGAAGGATAGAAAAGCGAGAAATGGATTTTTATCCGATATTTTAGTGGTAGGAAGCAGAGAGACAATGTCAGTCATAGAAGGATAGAAAAGCGAGAGATGGATTTTTATCCGATATATCAGTGGTAGCAATCGAATTTCAATAAGGAATTGTACGGTCATAAGTGATTTGAGGATTCTGAGATTTTTATATAGTATTCATGAAGCTTCAAATTAGACTTCTTATGAATTAGTTTTTCCATTTAATCCATATTTAATTCTTTACAAGGGCTCAAACTTTGCTTAATATGTGTAATTACCTCATTTTAAAGTTTTTATTCGATGAGAACTCTAAGTTCAACATTAATCTACATGATATATTTTTTTCTTAATTTTCAATACATCCATTACCTCAAAATTCTTTGCCAAAAATACTTCGATATTTTGTCAAATCGCTGCCGATAGATTCCCCTTAATAATAATAATAATAATACGTTCATTAACATAATGGCGTTAATGGCCCGGTTAATGGTCATTAAAATCTTTTGATTGAACTTTGACTTGGTGAATGTTTAAACTGTCACATAAAATTGCGTTATTAATGATTTTATAGTTAAAATATTCTAGGGTGTGGGATGATTTTAAACTTAGTCAGTATTTTAAGTTAATTAATTGAATTTGCACAGAAAAATTATTTACAATTATAAAAAAAGGTAAATTTAGTTGTAAAATTACATTTACCATGGGCGTACGATAGAATTTTTAAAAAGGGGATAATTAATTTGATAATTGATAATAATATTAATTTAATAATGTCTACATCATAGACGTACGATAAACAGCTTCTGCCAGCAGTCCCAGTTACTACCTATTACTTTTTTTTAGTGTATTACTAACTAACCAATCAACTATTAATAAATGCAAACTACTTTCACGAGCTGAAAAATCTATTTACCGTCAAAGAGTTATCGTTATGGATGGTTATTTTGAATGGATGCGGTGGTACGAGCGAAATGTAATTTTTTTTTTGTTATTAAATTGAAATCGTTTTGATCTTATAACAGTTCAGTTGATGATGTGTCATACTTTAATCGTCCAATTTGAATCTATTGGACTTGAAATACATCTTGTTTTTGCTGGTACCAATGGAGGTTAGTAACCGAATGAAATGTGCATTTTAATATTAAATTGTTGGCAGAAAAAAATTATTAATTTTACGTTAGAATTGCTGTCTTGTTACTGTTTTTTTACTATAACGTGAAAATGTTGGGAAAAAAATCATGATTTTAATTTATTTGCATAGAAATATTAATATGTATTTATTTAAATGAAGTAATATTTTTTGGGGGTTTTTCAATCTGTTTTTTTTTTCTCTTATTTTTTGGGAATGAAACCACAATAATGTTTTTTATTTTTTATTTCGACATTTCGGTAGCGTTCCAGCTACCTTTGTCAAGATTAAATGATGATAAAATAATTTTTTGGTCCCTATCTGACACAACGAAAAAATATAACAACTAGACAATCAATAATATTTTCAAGTTTAAGAATACAAAACTTTGTTGTCAAATTTTCTTAAGGTCCATTCATAGATCACATCTCTGGTAAAATGTGAAATAAATATTTTATTTTATGACATTCCAAATATATGATAGTCTACTAAAAATTGAATCCAGTGAAGTGCACGTTCCAGGAACGGTTTTTATTGGGATAGCGCTTTTTCTCAAAAGCATACAATCCACAATTTAAAAATAGATAATATAAACTTTTTGTGCCATCTCTATACCTCTTCATTATAGACAGATATTCAGCCCTATGAATTATATTAAAATATTAAAAGACCCCAAAATGTAACTTTTTAAATAATAAAATGTGTGACGTCTAGACATTTTGTTTATACTTTTATAAAAAAAGTACATAACTTAAATGTTCCCTATCCTAGTATAGACGCCAACTGCCTTGTACGTAGTTCCCAGTATAGACCGATCACTTACTTTTGTTGAAATATACAAAAGGGTTGAGTCTCACGAGAGTAAATGTGTCATCAATAACAGATGAAGTTGTTTAAATCCCATGTGTTCGAGTGGTTTTCTAATAGGAATTATATCTAGCGGATAACCGCAGTATAACATGTTTTCGATAACCAAAGGGTGTTTTCGTTTCTTTAAAATTGTCGTGTGTGTGAATTTATCTTTAAAAACCTATAAAAACACTTCAACCGTTAATGGGTAGAGCTGTTCTGGATCAATATCTATTTTTAAATTGAATTTATTGTTTGGTCTAATTTAAATATATGAAAATTCTTTATTATTGATAATTATTTCGATATATTGAAATATCATCATCAGAATATATCGAAATAATTATCAATAATAAAGAATTTTCATATATTTTGATATACATATTTTTTAATTAAAGTGGAATTCAATAGGAACCGTTAGTTTCATATAAATAGTAATATTTTAAAAGGATTCAAGCGATAAAGGAAATTTCTAGCAATAATTTAAATAATTTTATAAAAATGAAATTAATAAGCACATCTGCCCCATAAACAACCTCCTTTTATTGGTTGTAATTAAACCTTATCCAAATTATGAGATTTTTATTATATTTTGATTGGATCAAGTGTTGTTCAATACTGAAAGTCCAATTATAATTTTTGTTATCTGAGAAATAAGAACATAAAATATTTTCTTTTTAATAAGAGTTGCTTTCATGAATTGAAGAGATCTCCCGCAAGGCTGAGTACTACTCAGTGACTCTTGATTACAATAAATTTTACCAGAGCCACTGGGCTCTTCTGGATGAGGCTGAAACTGGCAGCCAAACGCGATTTCCTTTTGAATTAGCAATTATTTTTTATGAACGCTATTTGGTAAAAAAGTTAGCTCGCATTTGACAGTTTTGTACAGGAATATCGCATCTTATAAATAACACAGTGTATACAAATTAAATTGAAATTCTTTTCAAATTCAACAACTTTTAGAAAATTTTCAATTACCCGTTTAAAGAAAAAATGTACAGGGTTATTCATTATAAATTACCCACCCCCTATCATCGTTATTATTACTTTTAGAAAAAAAGTCTCATATAATAGCTATTGTTGTATCTAGTGCGCGAAATGCTTTCGCGCATGAGATGCAAACAAAATTTTTTCTACAAACGTCAAAAATATTGTTCTAAACAGCTTAGCTTAATATGAAAAATAGTACTGAACTGGCTTAAACTGTTTTTCCAAATCAAGTAATTACTGTAAATATGGAAATATAATATTTATGTGTTTTGAAGCGACATGGAGGATGGAAATCTTCGACTGTGGCCGAAGGATACGTGGAAGATTCTGTCAACAATAAAATTCAAATATCAAATAAAATTTTAGACTGTGAAATTTCAGGATCAAGTGCTGTCACCTCTACGGCAGTTGCTTGCAAATCAAAAATGGATAGTCTTCCAACTCCCAAAACTACGATATCACGAGCTGAATCTGAGTTATCTGGTTTAGGAATAAAAAATATTGGTTCGTGCACTGGCTGCACCATTAATGTTAACATTGTAAATAGTAAATAAAATTAGGTAGTGTTAAATTTTCTCACAATTTGAAAGCCTTAATTATTGTTATACATTAATAAATAAGTGATTTCTTGGATTTTTTCTTGATTGAGGAATATAAAGGTTAAAATATAAAAATCCCATATAGTTTACATGCAGTGTGCGAAGTAAGTATTTCGCACACTAAGTAACGAAGGAAAATGAAAAAAAGGGTCACTTGGCATATTGTTGTCAATGCGCGAAACTTGTCATTTTTTAACGTTTGTAGAAAAAAGTTGTTTTGTTACAGCTGAATTTTCTTAATATTCCATCAAAAGTTCAGTAGCGTGCAAATTTAAGGGGATACAAGAAATAATAGTTCTTTTTTAAACGGGACACCCTGTATATTTTCACATTTTTGGAATGGACTTTTTTCTCTGATTTCAAAAATATATAATATGTTACCCCTACCTTGTACCGTTTTTGAGTTATGAAATGTTGTAAATCTTAGTTTTAGTAATTACTTTAAATATGAAAAAGATGATTTATTGAAGTAAGCTATAAAAATTACTACTAATATGTTTGATAATTGACATTTTTCATATAAAGTAATTAAAATGGTTCTCAGTAAGAAAGAAAAAGTCAAAATATATTCCTATACAAAACAGAAAACAAAGATTTATTTAAGAGAATTTATATAGTCTATATAGAAAGGACAAGGAGTAATAAATCATTCATTTAAGTAGATTTCATAGACGTACCAAAATATATTTTAAGAGGGTATACCGTAAGGTACATTTTGTATTGAACGAGAAGCATTGCCCACAAGTCGTTGGCGTAAAGCAGAGCTTTTGGAGTGGCTTATTTCGAAAAATATCAAGTTTCCAAAAGATCCACTAAGGAAAGAACTTTACAGAATTGCAAAAATGAACAAGAATAAATACAAAACCTACATTGTAGAAGAAATGGCTTCTTCTCGTGGTATATCAGTTCTTCGACCTTCCCCCTTATCATTGTGAACTTAATCCCATAGAATTAATATGGGCTCAGGTAAAGGGGGAAGTTGGAAAAAAAATACTACTTTTAAAATAAACGATTTTGTGAAATTGTTTGAGAGTGCTGTAAGTCATGTTAGTAAGGAAAATTGGACAAACTGTATCGAGCATGTTTATATTATAATTTAAAACGTATTTTTTTCCCAAAATACACACCACTGCATTGCGTTATTGCTTATCTGCTAATCCTTTAACAATGAAGAAACCCTAAACTTTGCTACAACTGAAACAAATACGGGGTCGATCTACCTGTTTTTTAGATTTACGGAAGAAATGTAATTTAAAGTAAGAGATTTATCAAAAATTTCATGGTGCTCCCTGTAAAGGTTTTGCATACTTAATTAGGGTTTATTACTCCTCGTACTTTTTGTACATACTATAAATAATAACTTATAAAAGATATTCGAAATATCCACCATTATTGTTAATGCATAATTGATAACACCTTCTTATATTATTTATAATAACAATACAGATGACTGACTTCATTATTTTCATTTAGTTTGTTAATTTCAAGTTGAATCCTTGGTTTAATCACTTGTATATCATCTATTATTATTAATACAATCTTCCACCTCTCTGTAAACCATTTTAATTACTTTATTAGAAAAATGTCAATTATCCAATAAGTATTACTTGTCATTTTCATAGCTCTTTGATAAATTATTTTTTTCATATTGTAATAATAACGATGATAGGAAATGAATAACCCTGTACACATGTATTTTTCCAAATAAATATCTTCATGCCGCTAACAAATTTTACTGCCCTACACAGAAATATTCTTAAATAATGTCTTAAACTTAAACGAATATAAATTTCCTGATTGCGCCATACCGTGTAGTACCTATCTATATGATTGTAGTACCTTGTTACCTCATTATTTCACAATGCAGATCACATTGTTCGACTCGGAGAAGTACCGGAGTACCTTTCTTTTGTTGGACACACCCTATAGACGTACAGAAACCGCGTGAACGCTCCGGTCAATACACCTCTCGCTCTTTCGCTCTACATCCGTCTCGCTCGTTCTCGTGTGGTCTACAAATAGGTGGAAAACCGAGTTGGACGATATCACATTCGAACGGAACTTGTATATTAAGTTTTTTCCGGTACTACTCTATAACTTTTTTTGTAGATACCGTTATATTTATGTGGTATTTAGTAATATTAATTTGAATACTGTTAACCACATCAGAAAATTAAGTTCTTTATATATTCATAAATACATTTAGACATTATAGTTTAGTTTAAATTATATCGTATGCCATGAATAATCGAAAATCACCTGTCTACTCGAGCCTCATTGTGTAGCTCGATCTTTACAAAGCTATTAATGGTCATAGGATTGAATAAAAAACTAACTAATATTTTAATTTAGTAGAAAATGGGATTAAATTAAATAAGTGTTTGTAGGTATTATTACAAATTATAAATATCCACATTTGCTCGTTCAATTTACGAGGATGTATTGATATCTAGTTAGCCTAGACCAGTTCCATGCATAAACAAAATATTGCGTTACCATAGCAACGAACGATAACTCATTAGAAGTGTCAGTGTGAAGTTGGGCGTCAAAAAAGTAAACCAGAGTTACGCAATAAATTTTAAGGAAAAATATGTCCACCGAAATTGTGAAAATCGAAAAATTGAAGTATCGAGCCATCATCAAATAGGTACCTGTATTTAAAAGGGTTAAGACGTAAGCAGATTTACGAAGATATGCTTAATACCCTTGGTGATCAATGTCCTTCGTCCTCTCCAAGTCCTAAGAAGTTTCGTGTCCAAAAATCTGCTGGAAAAGTTCTTGCTTCAGTTTTTTGGGATTGCCATGGAGTAATCATGATTGATTTTTTGGATAAGATTAGAAGAATAAACGGAGATTACTATTCGACATCACGGGAAAAAATTAAAGAGAAAAGACGCGGAAAGCTATTCAAAGCTATTCAGGACAACGCTGCACACAAATCTGATGTTGCCATGCAAAAAATTCGTGATTTAGGGTTTGAATTACTAGAACACCCCCCTTATTCACCAGATTTGGCTCCGTCTCTTTCCTCAACTGAAAAAAAGTTTAAAAGGTCGTGAATTTTCTACCAACGAGGAGGTAATGAAAGCTGTGGAGGTCTGGTTTGCAGAGCAAGAAGAAACATTTTTTGGTTCGCTGCAATAAATGTATCCAATTAATAGGAGAATATGTTGAGTAATAAAATATTTTGACATTGAAATTTTGTTTGGTTCTATAGTAGGCTAAGATTTTTTTCAATATACATAATATGTATTGTAGAGCGGCCAGTAGTGTAAACTAGATTTACTAAAATCATAGTCATAGGGTTAGTACTTGTCAGTACTTGTATTTACTGTAAACTGAGGAGGTTTTCATTCCTTTTTCCACAGAATACACTTTAAATTAAAATATATTAAGCAAAACATTTTTAATCAATTAATGTAACATTCTATTGAGCAATTTGCAAAAGTACTTCAAATTAGACCATCTTCAAGACATTTTCAATTCAATTAAATCAAAAACTCACTTTGATACTTAAATTTAAACTGTAAAACATTAGAACGTTGCCCGTCAACTGCTGGTAACGGTTAAATATAACGTAAATCGTCCACCTCTGGCGGAAATAAGAAAAGAAGAGAGGCAAGGTAAGACCGTCATCGTCGGTCGGGTACCTGTTCCCACGTTGAAAGAAGTGGTCGGTCGCGCTACACCACGGTACCATAACGCACTACTAAGATAATATGCCTGAATCGTACCAAAAAGGATGAATATCAGTCTTTATTTTATAAACAAACATAAATTAATCATGGGTATCGATAAGTACAAGATTTTTAATAGTTACCATTTAGAAGAATTGGTCTGTTTACTAAAAATTCCCTTGATTTAGACGTTTTTTCGTGAATAGTCACTGGAAATCAAATCTGGACAATACAGTTAAGGACAAAGTATAGTTCTGGAACATATGAACATTATATAGCATTGTATTGGTCGATAGTAAGATTTTAATTAAATACATATCTCTGTAGCGCTATACATAAAATTTACAAAATTCTGTATTGTACATTCGAGAAATGTATAAACTCCTCAATTTAATAGAATAAGCTACATTTTCATGTGTACTATGTCTAATTATGGGAAATTCTTTTGATCTTGATAATTTTTTCATTAATAATAACTTGGAACCAGTTCTGGAGAATATAGTGGATGGGAAAAGTAAAGTTGAAACAAATGCGACCTCCCAAAAAACCAGATGGTGGTAAGTTTGGTGACCAAGGTGGCTACTTCCTAATTCCAATCTATTTATATTGATATTGGCCAACCAGTCCTTAAATTCTACTGCATAATAGGCAAAATTATATAGAACACAGTGCATCCATCTACCCCCTCTAGCCAAGAAAAAGTACTCATATTTTTCCACATCTCTATTCGTTCACGAAATATAGTAGGTACATTGTAAGTTTTAAATTTGACTCTCGGTATATTCAAAAAATGTTGAAGTTACAAATGAAATAATATTTTTCAAGTGTACTTTTATTTGAACGTAACTAGATACAATAAAAACGCAAAGAACAATGAACTTAAGGTCACGAAATCTTGATATTTTTTTTTGACAAAAATGTCCTTGTACATGTACATAAAAGTACGTAAATAATAAAGTGTAATCAAGTTTAAGCATCAAAGACCATTTTCGTTATTTTTTTTTCTACAAGTGCCCGACTAAAAGTGGTTAGATTCCGTGTTCAGATATAAACAGAAATAAATGTCTTTGTTATACGTAGTCATAAAACACAAACACCTTTAATATTTAGATACATTTTCAACGATAACTGGAAATGAGGAAATAAAAAAAAAGGGTTAGGTTAGGTTTGTGGTGAGTAGGTCTATAAGGCCCTCCACTGAGACTGGCAAGAGTCTATTGTGGCTCACACCTATTCAGATTTCACCAAACAAATTCAGCTTCAAGCCGATTAGTTCATTTGGTGAATGATATTTCAGGTAGTAGGGCGAGAGAGAGACCCTATATGCTCTGCTGTTTCATCATCTTCCAGACAAAGACGGCAAGCCCTATCTTCCGACAGTCCAAGTTTTAGCATATGATGATTCAGATGACAGTGGCCTGTTAAAAGGCCTGTTAGACAACGTAGGTCATGCTGTAGTCCAACATTTGTTTGGAGACATTCTTCGAAGGATGTATAAAAATGTAGGTTCTGGTCTGATAGAAACACGTGCAGCTCCCTCCCTTGCAAGACAGTCTACTTTCTCGTTTCCTTCCATGCCAGAATTGCCAGGGATCCAGACCAGCAATAATTTATTGAGTTCTCCTATTGGGGAGAGTTTTTTTTGGCAGTCTAAAACCAATTTCGACGTTACACGGTGAGAGCTAAGGGCTTCCAAAGCCGCTTGGCAGTCCGAGAAATTTTTTATTGTTCTATGTATGAGATTGGCTTACTCCACTCTCACCACACACGAAAAAATGGCGCAAATTTCCGCCTGAAATACAGTTGCATAGGATCCTAGTGAGGTTGAAATTTCTGTCCTAGGTATGCGCTCGTATACACCCGCACCTGAGCCTGATGGTGTTTTTGAGCCGTCTGTGCGAATAAATGAGAAAATTGCTACATATAGTGATAACATGGACGAATCAATAATACAGGGTGAGTGGATATTTAGAAGTAACAACAGTTGTCTATAAGTTTGAAGAAGTAAAAAGGGTACAGTTTTTAGTTGAAAACCAAACAAAAAAAGGAGTGCAAGAAAGAATAATTTTGGAAACTCGCTGTGGATATGCATTAAAAAGAATCAATTTGACGAAGGAATCTGCAGTTAAGGTAACTATGGAATGAACCAGTGAGAGTAATAAAAAAAAAATAAGATGACCAGAGATTAAGAATAACAGTTACTGATAGTGAAGTGTGGAAGTTAGTACTGAGAGAAGCTCAAATATTGGGTGTTTGGAACAGGAAAGTTTTTATAAATATAATTGGAGGTAAGAGAATACAGGAGGGATGGGAGAAAATAACGAGAAAAGAGCGATAGTTGACGCAGGTAAGGCACAAAGAATAAAATGAGTAGGGAATATTGCTAGAAAGCAATCTGACAAAAAACTAGAAAGGCGAATAAATGTAAGCAAATGAAGAAGAATACTAAAGACGAGGTGTATGTAGAGAAATATGTAAAGGTGATTAGAATCGAAAGCTGGAAGCATGAAGCAAACAATAGAGTGAAGAAGAGTGTAAACATGCTGTACAGCAGTTACCTTTTCGTCTTGAAACTATTTTATTTAGTGAATTTTTGTGGCTCATTAGTCACTTCCTCCCAAATTTCTACTAAATTTTTAAACATGCCGTTTCCTTGTCGCATTAGCCATTCCAAAATAAAACATTAATTTTCATCAAATTACCCTTCCAGTTTTGTCTGTCGATGATCGAAATTTCAAGTTTCGAGTAGACTCTTTCTTTCCTCCAATTGCCACCTTAAAGACAATATTTCATTTATATTTATTTTTTATTTTTCGGTGAACAATTTTTTATTGTCTGGTTGCTCTGCAGCCGGAAAGTTCACGGCAAGTTACAACTTCAAGGCATCTTCAAGCAGCTGCGTCTGCATTTTTGTTCCTGTCCCGTGCACGAGGTCCACAGCCTGTTGGAGACATCACCGCCATCGGTTAAGAGCTACAAACATCCTCAGCCCTCTAAGATAAGTTCCTTTGTCTTATTTGTAACGTGTTTAAGATTTGGATTTGGCGTACTAATGACAATTTATTTTTATTTATTTATGACAATAAATAAAACATGCAAAAATCTTATGTTTTGAATGGTAGACCTTGACTGTCATACTTGTCAGAAAAAAACACTTTTTGTTGGCCACACTGACCTTAGACTGAACTCCTCTATTGGGCTACGTTCATAAACTTACTCCAGTGAGTAGGGAAGAGTATGATCACGTAATTAGAAAAGTATGTTTTTGGTTACTCGGAGTAACCGTTCAGAGGCTATACCGGCCGGAGGTAAATCAAATGTCATTGTGTTGTGTATATGAATTTGGGGTTACATTTTTCATTTCGAAAATAGAAATTAATTAACCATGTACATTGATTAAACCATGGATGAGTTGAATATTAATATCATAACACAATGTTAGAAACTCATATTGAATAATGATTAATTATTAATAAATTTCAAAGTATTATATTACAGCATAGGTAGGCATTAGGTAGGTACCTACCCTTATTTTTAAGAATAATGGTATCCTTTCCAATTGATAGCTCAGAGTAGTCTATTATTGGTATGCAATGCAATCAACTGTAACCATATATCTATTAATAGATATATGACTGTATCAAAATCAATATCAATTTATCAATAAAAATAAAAAAATAACCAGCAGTAATCTGAACAGAGCTACTGTATAAACCAAACTGTCATAACTGTCAGAGTATATAATACTCCATTAAAAAGCGGAGTATGCACACCGAAAGAAAAATCTCAGTAATAATTATCGAATGTTTGTTAATGTCAAATTTGTTCATAATTACGTATTGATATTTATAAATGAAAAAGCTTATTTATTATAATAATTACCGATGATTTGTTTTATTAATAAGTAATGGAGGATTTGTTTCTGCTATGATTGTTAATTTTGAATAAAATGTTTTAATAATAAACAAATCATCTAATACGCCAACTTCGCGATGATAATTACTAAGTTTAATTAATAATTATAACTTGCTTTGATTATTATTATAAATGGTACAGTGTCTGTTAATAAATCTTTTTGTATCATTATAACATTCAATAAATTCATTTGTTTGTTATAAGCCTACGTTATACATATGAGCAAAATATTGCTTAATAGTTAATCTTGTTTGTTATAAATCGACAAACTGTCATGCGCGTTACCTTAGTCTGCACATGTGATGCAGCTCCCCTTATCCCTTTTAGATTTGCTGTGTATCGTCGTAAATAATATCTTTTCCTCCGTTTCAGTAGTGTGGAGATTTGTATGTTTAATTATATTATTTGGATATTAGCAATAGTGTGGCAGCGTAGGGGTGGATAAATAGTTTAGTGTTTAATGAGTATGTGCTTGAACTGGTGATTCTATTTGTATTTGGATATTGTGCCACAGAGTACCTACATGTGATTGTACCAAAATAATGGCGGAAGGCGGTGTATGTGTCGACTTGAAGAATGTGGAACCAATGCTAAGATATTTGCAAATTTCGAACGTAAGTACATAGACAGTGGAAATACATATAGTATATGTCGTATTAAATTGTACCTAATTGTATATACCTATTCTTTAGAAAAAAGGATATAATTCCGACTCCTCTTTTTCCATGAATAATCAATATTTCTTATACGATGGAATGATATTTTCTGGAATTTCTTGAAACACAGTTTTTTTATATAATTATATTGTATTTTTTGTTAAAATTATGATGGAAAAAATTGAATAAATCGCTTGATTAACAGTTTTGTTGTTTCATTTACCAGCATCTAGATATAAGTCATTTTGAGGAAAAGCACAACAATTTATCATTTATATATTTAAAAAAACTGTAATGGTGTAGAAAACAAATAATAGGTATGTGTCTTAACACTTATTTCATCAACTGCAATGAGTTGCCATCTCCAGTAAGATCCTCTAAAAGTAATCAATGTATTAGCAGAAATCACCAAAGGCTGATATGGTTTCACTAACTGCTTATATTATGATAACTTTTCGGGTCTACTGAATATAGCAGTCTATTTGCCAAAATAAGTATTTGGACATCATTCTATAAAATATTGGTAAGAAAATGTAAAAAATATTTGTTTATTATCAATAAAGAGACTTTTGTCATGTTTTCAATGTGAACAAATATATGGGTGTAGTAATTGAATCTGGAATAACAGTGGCAGAATATGTAATAACTCCTACAATGGCTTAGTAATAGTAAATAACATACGGTGTGGTGGAAAAACATATATTCTTAGTGATTAATCATTTTTTCATAAACACAAAATATACATTTATTGTTAATAACTAATTATTATGAGAAAATATTCTCATGTAATTGTGAATAATTCTTTATTTATAGAGTGAAAACAAATAATTTGTTTCTTACTAACAAACGTTTAATAAGCCATATTTCAATAACGGATTTGGTGATAGTTAATTAGTCTTAGTGATTGTAACCAAACTGTTCTTTCAGTGCAGAGTTTACTCCGGGTAGGTTTCTGAACGTTTATAAAAGCATACTCTATACTGGTAAAGTAAATTTATGAACGCTTCGGAGTAAACTATCCTTACTCCGAGTAAGTTTATGAACGTAACCTTGGTGCCGAATTCCACTCCCTGAGGTGTTGTGCTCTAGCCTGGGGCTGTTTAGGTTACAAGAGTTAATCATACTAAGTCTGTAGTGCTAGTATTCGCTAACAAAAAAACTGCCAACGAGACGCTGTTTTACAAAAGCCAGGTATTCCTATTGTAATGCAGTTTATATCGGTGAAACACAAAGAAAAATATAAGATATAGTGAACATCTCCGTTGCTTTAGAAATAAACATTTAGATAAGTGTGCGTTAGCAAGGAGAGTTTCTGAACATAATTATTGTAAAAAAACAATATAATAGTGCCTTTGCACATACCGCGGAAACCACGATCCTATCCTGTACAAATCCTTACAATATATCATCATTGGCCTACAAATAAAAAAAAACGTAACATATGCAGTAACCGAGGTTCTAACGTGTTATATAAATTTCGTCATTGAATAAAGGTCCAGACCTTTTGTTACCGCGTTTTTTCTTTCAACAACCCCATTTTGTATCCAATGCAAACTATTCTTTTCCGAGTCCACATGGTGCATTAATTTCAGAAGGGCCATAACTCGGTTTAAACCAACATGTGCATATATTTTAGTTCTTTATTCAGTTTTTTTATCTACTCTGCACTTTGTTGTTTATTATTTTCTACCGGATTTGTTTAGTTACGCAAGTTGTAACATGTGCAAAGATATATGCTTGATTCCCAGAAGTAGTTGTTTGAAAATTGACTGAGTTTGTTTAGGGAATCGGAAAGATAATAAATATACAGAGTAACTTTTTTACAAGAATAAATAAAAAAGGTATATTAACAGGTAAATATTAAATTTGAAAAGTGAAAATAAAAATAAACAACATACAATAAACAAACCTCTACCTCTACGCCAAACTTCGGGTGTCAGAACCATCCTGTTGAAACCCGAATAAGCCAATTTCGACTACACAAATTCCGGACAGTCTTGGAACAGTTATTGCATGAACCCGAATAAAGCTGGAGTCTACAACATTACACGGACAAGGTTGCCAAACTGGTAGTCTCCGGTTAGCTACCTGTCGGTCATGTGGTGCATTGATAAACACTTTCCAATGTAACCGATACTTTGGCTGGCGACTACGGATAGCTGAAGGCTGTATCTGACAGATTTTACCTGTCATTCATGAACCCGCCTAACTTGTCCACTCAAAAATATTGTTCAAAAGAATTGAAAACCCTTTCAAGCGAGTTATCTAACACAATTAATTGTAAAGCCGTCACTTGCAGCTTTTTAAAACGGAAATAGGGAAAGTGGTGAACAAATTTTTGTTTTTCGATGGTATTACAGTTGGTGGTTGGAAAAAAAAACGATCATAAACGCTACATTTCTTGAGAAAGTTTCCGAGGATAACTATAAACAAATTAAATGGAGCATAAAAAACAAATAGCAAAAGTTTATTGTGGTTTTTATTAAGCCGTATCTAAGAAATGTTTGATGATACCGATATTCGGTAAAATTTAGATACTAAAACCAATTTAATTTATTTTGTGGAAAAAATCACTAAATTTCTCAAAAACAAATTTAACATTTATTTATTAATTAGAACTGATTGAATTAAACTTTTGAAACATACAGTGTGACCCTATACCCTATACACTTGGATTTATTACATCTATTATACTTTTTTCCGAGCTTTTTTCTG
>CAJUYG010000162.1:306092-330965 GCA_910591675.1 Galerucella calmariensis | reverse complement strand
TTGGTCAGACAGGTAAAGAAGGATGGTTAGCGCCCAAATTACACCCGCCGCCGAATATGCGAAAGGGCGGCGGAACATTACATACCTACTTTGCCGCCGTCGTCATGAGGGCCCCAGCGGCGGATGGCTGACATTTGATACCTAAATTCCTACAAAAATAAACTTCAATCCGCCGTTGAATGTAATTTAATCATGGAACATGAGTTGTCCGCCGCGTTTGCGTAAATTATGACATTTTCGTCAGATTTCTAGATGTCATAAACTAATTTTAAATTCATAGTTTCGCCGGCTGAACTCTAACCACACTGTTTTAAAGAGGTCTGAAAAAGTTGACCAGGTAAAGCACGTATTCGTCTCCGTACAGAGTTTTTCCTTTGATACGCATATTCCTACTCAACGGAAAAAGTATGTGAGGGAGATGAATGTGTGCTTTACCTTCTGCAGTTGATGTTGCATCAACTTCTTCAGACTTATCTATCTATCTTGTATAGTGGCAGCAATGAGTATAGTGACACTAACATTTGCCGACAAAGTATTTTGTTAAAGCACTGTAAAATAAGAAATAATATAGCCGGGTAAACGTGCAACCAAAAGGTGTTTGCGGCTCTCTTTTTAGGATCTATCCCTCTCACATTTAATAACAGATCGAACCTTTGGCGAAGTAATGTTTGTGTCACTATCCGGTTGCTGGAACTATAAATGAGTTTTTTCATTAAAATAGCTACCAAGAGCATTTATCAACTAACATTTTAGATTTTTCTTTAAAAACTAAAAAATAAAATAAACAATAACAAAATAACACTGGCACATTTTTTTATAAACTTAAATATTTATAGTACCAAACAAAACAATAAAGAAATATCAACAAAAAAATCTCTCGATAGACGAAATAAAACAATAACAACCACAGAAATATCCTGTAAAAAAAAGTTAAACCACAAAAAACGTATATACAGATTGTCTCAGAATTGAAAAAATCCAACTTCATTTCTACTTTGAACAGAAAATAAAATTCTCATCCCAGTTTTAGTGTCCAAATTTTGAGACAATCTGTATACTTTTACCAATCGACTAACAAGCAATATATTCAATATATTTTTTTAAACGAACAAATTAACAAAAATTCTTCTTAAACACGAAAAATACGTGAAATCATTTATAATCACGGCCTAGGTGGAAAAATGAAACCCTGCGCGGTATAAGGCCAGGAAGGAGGGGGAGTCGGAGGGTAGATATACGGTGAAGATTGCAAGTAAGGCACTTCAATAGGCGGCGTGTACAACACAGGCGTCAACACTTCAGTCATTTCTTGCGGTTGACAAGGAGGAGGAGGAGGTGCAGTATATAATATAGAAGCACCTGAAAGTAATGTTCATTAGCTGTTGTAGTCGCTTCAATACTTTTACTACATTACCTGGTGTTATTTGAGGCACTTGGACAATAGGTGACATCGGCGTATACACTTCGATTGGAGTACACGGTGTGCAATGCTGTGGATAACAAACTGGAGTCTCTGGTTGTTGAACATAATGCACAGCAGCTGTTTCCACTGGGTGCAGGTTACTTTTATCACAATTGTTGTTAATTTCGATTTTTGGAAGAATTTGATGTTGTGGTTCTTGTTGTTGAATACAATTTTGGGAAGAAATGACTTCGTTATTTACTTGTTCTTGCAATTTATTTCTCGGAGGTGGTGGTGCTTGTAATTCGAATGGAGGAGACGTCCATTGAGGATATGACTGGTACGAATAGTTGTAGTAATAGGGGTAATTGTGATCTAAAACAAAGCAAGTTCAATTAAATAGACTGATCCTTATCAGTGCGTTTGGTTAAACAATGCTAGACCAGTAAGACAAACTTCTGTAGAGTTCAAAATAATTTCAAAATATGGACCTTAAAGACATCCACTATTTTTGTTGATAACATTTTTTGATATCAGTATATGCCCTCTATCTATTTTCATTTGCAAGCATGTGTCGATAGCAACAACTTTTCCGCATGGAATAAGGATGCAAACTTCCCCAGAGATGCGTAAAATTGCACCTGTGTTTAGCACCATGGACCCCAGAATTCTATCTAAACCTGATACCCTATTAATAACTAATTTGGAAGTTGTATAGATCAAGAAGATTGATTCGTTTAAACTGAAAATAAATTTTAATCAAATACACAATTTCATCAACCAACTTTTCATGAATCTCAAAAGTAGTTTGGCAGACTACTACAGTATGTACAGATGCATTTAAGCGACATCTGCAGCAGTTGTTACCGAAGTATCCACTCAAAAATTTTGCATACATTACTACAACAAATTCCTTTTCAAAACCTAACTAGGGCAGTTATCTACAGCGATTCCCTTAGTGCAGTGCAAGGTATACAAAAATTGTACCCGAATCATACCATTTTAGCTCAAATAAAAAAAGACTTGCTCACTACACAAAGTTCAAATAAAGAGGTGAATATTGTTTGGATACCATCACATACCGGAATTATGGGCAATGAAAAAGCCGACCAGATGGCCAAAGAAGCATGTACATTAGACAATCTACAGGTACAAACTAGTTCAATTCCTTACTACTGAACTGCATAAACAAGCACTCTAGGAAGATGTGGATTGAACGATGGAAAAAATTGAAGAACAACAAGCTGCTAAAACTTAATCCAGACTTAATACCAAACGAGACAAACCCAGCAGGTCGGCGCAACCAAGTAGTCATACATCGTCTAAGAATTGGACATAGGAAATTAACTCATGAACATCTATTGATAAAGGAACCAGTGAGTACCTGTTACGTGTGTGATCTGCCAATGACCGTGGAACATTTAATAGTCGAGTGCCCACTATATCATACAGAACGAGTAGTCTACAAGTGTCAAGTGACCTTAAGTGTGCGTTAGACAAGAAAAACTATACCGGAACGATTTTTTAAAAGCGATAGACTTATTTAAGCGAATTTAATTTTTTTTCCAGGGACCTACTTATAAATTTTCATATTCAGCATACTGACTAACCAAAAAACACTATACTAATAACCTTTTACTGTCGATGCGGGTTTCAAGAAAATAAAAAATAAATACACAATTCCTCAACTTAATGACATTAGTGGAATAATATTACTTACCTACAATTTAAAAAAGTGAAGGCAATTACCAATATTTAGAATAAATAACATAAACTCATTAACTAGTGAAGATTTATTTAGACAATAATATTTTCATCATATTCGCTAATATCCAATCAGCATAATTGAGTTATTTCAAATAGCTTCACTTTCTTCTGTATGTCCATCAACTTCTTCTGTACACGGTATGTAGGTGGCAGCAATAGTTTTTAAATTATTCAATAATAAAGCTAACGACTGGTTATCATAGCTTTTTGAGGCAGTAACTATTTGAAGTGCAGTTGTTTCTATTTCTTTTAGTAAAGATTCTCTTTCATCTGCAGAAACTACCACTTCTACAAGTATAATTAAGTCTTTGGATTCAGAGTTATTTTGGCTCACCTAAAATATGTACAGCTTAAATTTGTGGTATTTTTATAGAACATATTAATATTTACAATTTCATTTTCAACTTTCTCTTCAATTTTCAAAGATCGTTTGACATTATTGATGTCTCTTCTTTTCAATTTTTTGCGATGTAAGCTATCATCATATTCATCTTCTAATTCAAGTATTCTGAAACAAATATCCAAGTGCTTATGAATGATTATGAAGCATGATTATAACTACCTAGAAGGTGACAACCCTAATTTAATGTTTGTTGCTATTTCTTCCCTTTGTTGCTTCGGAATTCTTTTATTTGTGTCATCTACACTATGTCCGTAGTGTGTTCTATAATATTTGACATGATATATATTAGTTTTTGTATCTTTGGTAATAATAATTTTACTTGTACAATTTCGATTGAGTTTGAATGATTTACGACCTCTTCTAATTGTTGGTTTGTCTTCATTAGTTGGCTGCTTTCCTGGAATGTTCTTAATATAACTGTGTTTTTCTCGATATAGTATATGCACACTTACCACTTCTAGCACATTCATAATATAATTTTTCGTGTTTAAATGATTTTTTCCATCCTGTTAACCTTGCATATTGTACACCATACATAATTTCTTCAGTATTTAGCCAGGATTTGAATTCTGAAAAGCAGGTACAGAACCTCACTCTGTCAATTTATTTAAACAAACACGAAAATTCAATGTGAAATGTAATGTACTTTTAAAAAAGTTATTTACCTTCAAAATTAGGATATTCCATTTCCACCAACTCTATGTCAATATTGTGGACATCTTTTAGATGGTATATTAAATCTTGGTTGAACTTAAAAGAAATAGTACAGCCTTCTAGGCACTGATATGTACTATGTTCATTCAATTTGTACCCAACAACTTGTCGATAGGGTTTTTTATGTACAACCATCACATGCTTATTAACATTACACTGGCGCGAGAATTTTTTACCACAAATTAAACAGACATTGTCCTTGTTCATTATTATTTTCCAATTTATGAGAAATCAATCCGAAATTTCAAACTTCACACACAAAATACACCACAACAAAATTTTATTCTACTTTTATCGTTTGACAGCATAAATATTGCGCATGCGTTTATAAAGGAATTCGTTCCTTCAAAAAGCGACGACACTCTGTGTTGATTAGAATTTCAACCGTATACGATTCCACCATTTCAAAACAAAAGTTTCAAAAATTTACCAACAGCGTTGCCAAGTTTTTAGAAAATACTTAAAATGAGTTAAAAACAACAAAATTCTTTTGTACTCACCATGATATGGAATGACGCTAGGAGTGACAGGAGCAGAAGCTATCATTGGTTTTATGTTATAATTATAAACATTTTGAGTAGGTGTTGGAATGGAAGGCCATACAAACGGATCTGCTGAAGTCTGCACATATGGTTGCCACTGATAACCATTTGAATACCAACGAGTATTACCAACACCAACATTTTCTTGCGTTTCACTTGAATGTACTTCAAAGGTAGTCGTTTGGTCCATTTGATCTTCAGTCATTTGTGTTTCATTCTGGCAGTAGGTAGAATTATCGTTATTTTGATTTTGTATTTGCTGAAATGTCAAAATAAGATTTGTTGAACAATTTTCAAAATTTAAATGAAACTCACCAAAGGAATCCCAACATAGGCGTCAATATTATCTACTAGGTGTTCTTGTTTAGTCATGCCACTCGAGGACAGTACACTGGTTTCACTTTTTGTTCTTTTCTTATCCTTAGCTCGCTTCTTTGGCTTGGGTAATATTTTGTCGGATGGGGGCGTTGTGGGGCTAATAATAACACTCTTGGAAAACCTTGAAACAGTACAAAACAAATATATTTTTGTAAAGAAATATATGGCACGATAATAGTAGATGCACTGGGAGGAGTTCTGTCTCTATTATTGTGGAATACGGTAATGGACGGGCTATTAGGACACTTGAAAAATAACGGACACAAGGAGATGCTGCACTATACCACAGAGTACACCATCTAACTGTACTCTGTGACTTTACAGAGTTCGGCAAAAGTCCAGGACCGGACAAGCATCGAAGAAAATATAAATTTTCTTACAACTATGCCAAGATCATTAGTTTGAAATTTAGAGAGAATTGCAGATGTTTTAAAATCGATTTAGCATAAAATTTAAGCCATTTCAAGACATTTTTTTGAATGTGATGAATTATTAAAATATTTCAAATAAGCCTGATACTGCACATTGAATGATCTAATAATGAAACTGAACACCCTGTAAAGAGATATTTAGTACTCAATCGTGGAATACATTCAACGAATGTCCAACTATTTAGATGTAAGAGAAAGTTTGCTAGAATTTCTTATGTCAATGAGTTAATTTTTTTTTCGAAATGTTCACATTTTAAAAAAAGTCAGCATAACTCGAAACCCTCTGTATTCAGGTATAGGGTACCATTATGAAGGAGTATCTCATTTTTTAGGGACAATCAGAAAATGCAATAAAATATAGGGTGTTCCATAAGAAAAAATATAACTTTGATACGCCATACTTTATTGGAACACCCTGTATATTTCAAAATATTTTCAAATTATAGTTTAAGTTCAAGTAAAATTTGTGGTATAAAAAGATTTTCCAAAAAATTCTTTGATATTTGTCCGGCCCCGGACTTTTGCAGAACTCTGTATAACAAACACCCAGCTAAGAGCTGGTGCAGATTGAGAAAATAAAATTTCTCACAGATGCCCGTTTTACCTAAGATTACTATTTACCAATATACCAATTTATTTGGTTAAAGATGACATGTGACCGATATACAATGTGTTATGTACTATGAAACTTGTTGTAATTTAGCCCAAAATATTAAGGCTGGCACGCCACTGCGTGTAGGTAGTTTAAGCAAAAGGTCCCTATGAGTTTTAGCATTGATTATTAATCAATGGTTTTAGGGACATGTGTTTAATGTTACTTGTAACTTTTGCTTGTAAAACTGTAATATATAATAAAGTTAGTCTGTGTTGAGAAACCAACCATCTTGCTTCAATTTTTCTAACAAAACTAACCTGTAAGGAAGAGGCCATGGCTTTGCATCATCTTCTGGGGATAAATCAGAATATTTGACAGTCCGCTTTTCGGCTAACTTTGTAAGATAAATAACACATCTATCTTCATTCTTTATTATTTCCTGAATATAACAATCAAATTTTTCATTCAAACGCATATCATGGTAAATACATTTTGTACCCAAAATCAACTTATTATCCCCATAGTACCATTCACCTAAACGCCATTCTAAAAAACAAGAAGTTTTAACATGTACTCATCTATGCTAAGTCGGTGGTAATTATCATAAAAATTATTATTGTGCTAGCTATATTATATCTATATAATATTTAACATATTTAACGATGATATATATTTATAAAATGTTACATAATCTTCTACCTGCATATTTTGACAGATTTATAATTTTTAATAATCAAATTCACCAGTATAATACTAGAATAAGAAATAATTTATACGTAAATAATCAAACAAAAACATTTAATACTTTTTTTTTTTTGAAAAATCGGCCATATATTTTTTTTACTTGCGGTTTTTTGGCCGAGTTTTTAGGAATGTTATCACGGCCTTACTCATAACACACATGCGTTTTTTTTAATTAATATTTTTTTTGACTTAAAACTTTGTTTATTTTATATTAATGTGTATTTTATTTTAATAAATATTTCAATAACCAAGTACAAAATATGTTAATTAAATAATTTTTAACCCAACTGGTCAATAAATAAGTAAAATAAATAAATAAATAAAAAAATAAAATAACCAAATGTTAGATAAAATCTAACACGCGAGCGATCGTGTAAAAAAGGGGACGCGAGTGACGGCGGGTTAAAGGATTTTGTCCACGACCACCTAATAATAAGTCAATATTTTACCTCCTAACTAAAGGTATATGGTACCCATATATCAACTGTCGTGAATTATGGTTCATAATACACTGTAGTGTATTATGGTTCATAATTCACGACTAGAGATGGGGGAACAATATGGAATAAACTATTAAATCTGTGTATTTTGTTCAGGAAATTTGTTTCTGACATATATCGTATCTATAAAATATTGTAATTTTTAGTATTGATACTTTTCATAACGATATTTTCTAATATTAAGTATTTTAAAACAATATATTTATAACGGTACGTTGTATTGATACTTTCTACAGTATCGCCCATCTCTATATATGTCAAATTATTTGAAGTAGCTGCCACAACATTTTGAGGTTAGTAATATGCCAAATCGCTACTGACTTTTATTTTTATTTATTAATAAATAAATTAAGTATCGTGGACAAAGTATAGTATTCTACTCGCAATTTATGGCCATAATTCACTTGGGTGACTTGCGCCCCTCGCCTGCGGCTCGTGACGCAAACGTCACTCATCGTGAATTATGGCTATCATAAATTGCTCGTTTAATAATATGCTATATTACACAGCCTACCTGAAAATGTAAAGTCTTTGAAAGGTCTTATTCTGTTTAAAAAGAATGTATTAAGCCATTTAAGAGACCATTAGGATGATACCAAATTGTTAGGTACCTATTATTATGTATTTTTTATATATTTTATTATTGGAACTTTAGTTCTTTACGCCAGGTTATGTTTGAGCGACCAGGGGTCGCGACGCAAAAGATCTGACCGTTACGCGTTACGTTACGCTGCGTTATGTTACGTTGCTTCGTTATGTGTCTTGCTTGCGTGCTTGTGCCTCCTTAGTCTCTCTCTCGTTTACGAAGCAGCGATTCATAATAATAAATATGCTCCTGCCGGGATTCGAACCCGGGCCGCCCGCGTGCAATGCGAGCATTCTAACCACTGAACCACCGATGCTATATTGAAATTCAATGCAAAGCTGGTATTCGCAGTGCTAGTGATCTACTTGAATTTGTTCGGATAAATTTTTACTATTATTTCCATAATTTTTTTTGCGCGATTAAGGGGTCTAGCCTAGCACATTTACTTTTCGAAATACAGGGTGTTGAAATTTTGAAAACTTGAATGTTTTAATTCGATAACTTTACAATGGATGGATACATTGATTTGACATTTGGCAGGTAGTTTTTAAATGTAAAAGGGCATATTTTGAAAGAAATTGTAGTTTGTGCAACTAGTGTGGATATGATGGCTATATCGCACGAGGACGAAGATGGAGCACGACGCCGTAGGCGGAGTGCTCAATCGTTCAAGTGCGATATGGACAATCCACACGAGTCGAGCAGCATATTTTTTCTACGACCCACTTAGGAAAAAATCTAGAAAATAAAAATTTCTATAAACTGTAATACTTATAACTTCAAATTAAACATTTTACAATTCAATTTTATGTTTCCACTAATTTTGTGGTAAACATACAGTTCTTGAATGACCAATTTGTATAATGCTACGGTTTCATTTTTTAAATATACGATGCTGTTATAAGTAGATGTTGCCAGTCGGACTCCCTCATGAAGGGTACCGTACCATTATCTATAATAATGAATATTCTGCTAAATATTTCAAACGTCTACCTGTTGTCGTTATTAATATCAAGCAGAATGATTATTTAAAAATAAAATTAACAATAAAAAAAAATTCCTCGCGGGGAATCGAACCCGGGTCTACCGCGTGAGAGTCTGGTGTGCTTACTACTCAACCATCAAAGAATATGCAAATTGTATATCTATAACGTCAGATGTATTACATAACTTTTGCTTAAAAGGAACTAAAGTTCCTACCGTGTGTCCCGCGACACGTTCTACCTTTTTTTTTGTATGTTAATAATGTAGTTAGTAAGTACTTATAAAAAAGTATTGTGGATATTTTTTTTTTAATTATTTTTATATTAATGTTGCTGTATATTAGGATGTACCTATTTCAATAAAGTTATCTATCTAATAATTCCATTCTTTATTGAATGACAAAATATTGTAGATGATTATTCATTAATTAAAGAAGAAAAATTTCAAATTGATTGAGGAAATAGAAAATATCATACTTAAATTACTTACCTCTCCTCATCTCACCCCATGAATCGTACTCAATATTTCGGTAAATATTAGGATCTAATGCTTTAGCTATCTTGAACGGAAATGGTGCTATATTTACAGCTAAACTTTTAGAATCTAACTTTTCTTCTAGTTCCTCTTTGGTAAGATTTTCATTTTCAGATTCTAATCGTTTTTTCTCAATCATCAATTCAGCTTGAGTAATAATATTGCTTTTATCATACAACATATTATAGACTATTTCATCTACTTTGGGTATTTGAAATACATTTTCATACAAAGTTTTGTAGACAATAGCTGTAAATTATTATACAACATTTTTATTAGTTTCTGTATTGATGGGCAATAATTTTTATGGTACTTACATTGACAGAAACCAGCAGTCTCTATATGTTCTTTCTTATATACAACATCATAGTGGTCTCTATCCATCAAACATAATAAGAACACTTTGTTAAAATCGTTTTCACCATAATGGTAAATCTGTTGATCAGTTGCATCAAATATTGTAATACTTCTTCTGAAAAATTATAAAAATTCCAGCAAAATATCAAAGTTGCTCAATATACTTACTCGTATTTTTTGGTTATTATTTTCAACTCAATTTCTCCACAAACAACCATATGTTTTTCCAGTTTCTCTAGGTGATACAAAAATTTGCTAGAAGATTCATCATTTACAAATTCCATATAATGTTCTCTTGCATATGTTAGACATTCTTTCCTTACCCTTTCATGATAAACTTGGCAGTCAAAAAGCTATCCAAACATTAAAATATGTTAAAAGTAAATATAAATTCATATTGCATTGATTATTCACTTAATTCTGGATTTAATTATTGTTTTATTCTACATACATGAAACTATAATAGAAAACTACTTAGGTATTCATGATTATAACACTTTTTTATAGGTACTTTAATAAAATTTAAAAAGTTGTTAACAATTAACACATTTTACATGTTATATTTATCCAATTTAAGATTACCTGTTCACTGATTGCTCTAAATAAGCAAGTTTCATCGTAGGCAACATTTTTTCTGTACAATCCAAGGGTGTCCAACCAAAAATCAACGGCGGTTGGATTTCGTCCCTTTTTGCTAATTTTAGACATTTCGTTTGTTTTTTGTCTGGAATAATATATAAAACAATATAATTTATTCAAGCGGCATTAAAATCAAGTGTAACAGGAAAAGTTTGTATTTAATCAATAATAAAAGCTTATTGTATGTTTAAATATGTTATAATAATTTACTTACTATTTATTACAACTTTTTAAGTGATAAAATCATTTATTAATTTAGAACTTTTATTAAGCACCACGTGCTTTCCACACACCTTCCTTAAAACTTTAAAACAACTCACAAATCACAAACAATAGAATGCTGCCTTTGCTCTTTTTTCTAGTTTTCTTTCTTTATTTCACCAATTGTCTAATTAGCTTCTTCTAATTTGTTATTTTCTACGCGCTGTTGCCATTTTCATTTTATCCCAAAAACAAAACAAATTTCTCTATATCTAAAGGAGCCTTTTATTAGCTCTGCTTATAAAAAAATAATAGGACTTGATCAAGCTTTTTGTTCACATTATGTTTTTCCCCGGGACAGAATAATTAACGCAGGATCGTATCAAGCACTTTTTCCTAAATTGATTGATTTCATTTTTGAATGTACCTAGCTAAAAATCGATTAATGTAGGTACCTAATACTTATTTCAATTCTGGAATATAATTCAAATACTTTGTTTTGCAAAATAAGCAGAGTAAACTGATCACGTTATATGTGGTCTGTGCTGATCACTTTTTATCAATATATTAGCCTATTAGGGCAAAACATCGCACTAATCTTTGGCTCCTTACAAATATTATGTAGGTATCTGTTATATCATGGGCGTAGCCAGGGAGAGGCAACTGCCCCCCCCTGGAGGCAAAAATAAATTAAATACTTTTTAAATTTTAATGCATCGAGAGTTTTTGAAGGAAAATCAGGACTGCATAGTGAAGAAATTTTTGGATAATTTAATTTAAGCCCAAGAAAAATGTTATTAGTTTAATTAAAATATAATTAAAATCTCAAAGTTGTGTTTTCATTTGATTTTTATTATCCCAAAATTTTACATCTTGGACGACCATGGACCATGATTTGCCAAAATATGTAACCTGTTGTACAATATATACATAAAATATTGTTGCAATTCCTGCTACCACCATAGGCGCCAAATTCGTCTTGATGCAGTGGCGCACTTTTTGATATCGTGTAAAGAGACTATCGTTTTTCAAACTTCTTTCGCGATGCCCCAACCCTTTTTTCCATACAAAAATTTTAGGCGTCTGCTTTATTTGCAATCTGATATAAACATATAATTCAGTATTCAATACGTTGCCAATTGATAACTAACAAACAAATACAAACATATTATAATAAAAATATATCGTTATGTCCATGTTTTGTGGTTAGGGCCTAGACTCCCAGCCCAGCGCCACCTGTTGGTAACACTAAGAACTAGTGCATGTTCCGGATGTTAGCAGCAGATGGCGCTGGTAGTCCACGAAAGATCCACAAGCTTCGAGATAATTCTCGCTAGAATCATTTTCTATAAACATGTTATAAACACAGTGAAGGATTTACAAATTTTCAAGGTATAGGCTGAATAGTTTTTGCCGCCCTTGCCTCAACAATTGTCATATCATAGGTACATTATTTTTACAATGCAACAATTTCATTGTAATTGCACGTAAAATAATTGTTCGGTATATTTTTGAGCTAATCGAAGCTCAATCATGTTTGGGCGGGGTAATAGGGTATTCACTAAGTTATTCATTATATTCGAATAGAAATCGAAAAATTATATACAAACCGTCCAGTTCATAGCCTCCAACCAGTAGTAAGACTGGCATGTGTGAGTTGTTAGTGGGAAGAGGGGCATATTTTTTACAATTTCGCTCTTTTCATTCATAAAAAGTATGGGCAAAGGGCGCAGAGGCCGATTACTGGTTGAGGGGCGGCGAACTAGCTGTTTTACTCTAGAATATGGAAGTTTCCTACTCTCGGAAGGAGCAATGACAAGTGAGAGAGAAAAGTCATCAACACAATTTGTTGCAGACTTCTATCTTAAGACATCAGAAAACCGTCATAGAAAAATCTTTTTGATTTTTATGAGGTAAAAAAAATTCGTTCCCCAAATTTGCCGCCCTAGGATCGAGCCTACTCAGCCTGCTGGTTAATCCACCACTGTATAAACACACTGTTTTTATCTTCTTAAAATTCCAGGTCCCACAAAATATGCTGCTATAAGATTTATAATAGCTCTGAAAAGTTTGGTTAAAGGTAACAAATAATAAAAATATGCAAGTTGTTAAGAAACGTTATTAATCATTAAAAAAAATCATTAAATTAACAGATTAATACAAGATTTGATTGACAAGCGAAAATTATTATTAAAAGTAAACACCTAACTAGAAAAGTTACAATGATTTCAAGACTCGTCATCACTCCCTTTAGCCGGTCTAGCTTTAGGTCCACCTGCTCTTTTAGCCATAATGATTTGATCAACTCTCAATATCGTCGCAGCAGCCCCTACAGCATATTTTAAACCCCAATATTTACATTGGTACAGATCTAGAATGTTCTTTTCCAAAACGTCACAAACTCCACTTTCAGAATCAATATCCACTCCTATGTTCTTCTTGCCTATAAAGATAAATTGAACAACAATAGGATAACAAAATTTTAGCTTTCAATGCTATAAATTAATTGCTGGGTTAAGTGGGATGAGAAATAAATTATCAACAATTTTTTTTACCGTTTTGATGAGCTTCCAACACTTTCTGTAACACCACTGAAGATCTTTGTCCACTATTATCGGCTAATGCTTTAGGGAAACTTTCAAGAGCTGAAGCAAACTTTCGAACAGCATATTGTTCTAGTCCAGGAAGAGTGTCAGCAAATTTAGTTAATTGAACTGCTAATTCTGCTTCGACGGCACCTGCACCTGGTACAAATCTTCCATCTCGTGATATTCCCTGTGTACAAGTGTTGTGTTAAAAAACTATTTAGAGGATTAAATGGGGTGGATTTACCTTAAAAGTGTTGACACCATCATCAACTGCTCTTTCAATATCGTCCATATAGTTGTCTGTGGCTCCTCGAATCACTATTGTTGTTAGTCTAGATTCTTTACTCTCCAACTTGAAACTTATTAATGGAGTATCTCCAAGCTCTTCTACACACACAATATCGGCATAGCCGAGCTCTTGGGCAGTGGGGGATGTTACACGAGGAAGACAAGTTGCACCAACCTAAAGGTAAAAGAATTATAATAAATTATGAAAATTGTTTGAAAATTCTTACTGTTTTGCAAAGTCTTCTTAGATCAAATTTGGAATTTAACCTTACAGCCATCAAACCATATTTGTTAAGATAGTGCATAGCCATATCACCAAATTTAGCTCCAGCCACTACAACTTTGGCCCCAGTTTCTGCTATGGATTTGATCTGTAATTCCAAAAGATTCTCTTCACCTCTGCTGAAATTCATCAACTCATCTGCTGTTTTAATAAGTACAGTGCCTAAAAATATAAAATAAAAATAACAACGCTAACATTTGATAATAATTTACCTTTGGTTTCAGTTTGCATAATGTCTATTGCACAGCTAAACACAGCTATTTTGGCTTTTTCAACTTTTGTGATTTCTCCCTCAACTTGTCTCTTAAATACCATACCTTGTACAACCTAATAATAAAAATTAATTACTATATGTTTGTATGTAAATATTAAAAAATTTTACCTGTGAATTGTGTAACCCTGATCCTAAAACCTTGCAAATTCTGACGTTATCAACATTAAAAGTAGTTTCTTCTGGTATAACAGATACACATGCTTTAGCAACCAATTCAGCTAAGAAATCTTCATTACCATACTGTTTGGATTGTATTGATGATTTTATACCTCTAGTAACTTCGGCAATATTTCTATAATCTTTGATTGTATTACAGATAAGACTGGGAAGAATTTCGAGACATTTATCTAATGCTTTTTCAAAGCCCTCTGCTATTTCAGTGGGTGTTACACCAAGACGAATTAATTCCTCAGAATGTTCTGAAATTATATAATATATATATGTATATGAATACGGAGTGTTAAAAAGCAAACATCTTAAATATTTAACAGTTCTCATATGATTATGACTCACCCAACAGAGATCCTGCAAGTATAACAACAAAATTAGTGCCATCTCCAACTTCTGAATCCTGCATTTCGCTGCCCATAATCATTAATTTTGCTGCTGGATGTTCAACATCCAATTCTCTCATTATAGTAGCTGCATCGCTTGTAACAAATTGTTTCTCAATATGATTAATAACCATTTTATTCATACCGTTTGGACCATAAGCAGATTTCACTGACTGTGCGAATTCTTTACAAGCTATGATGTTTCGTATTACTGCTTCTTCTAAGCCCGAGTAGTGCTGAAAAAAAAGTTATTACCGGTAATTGTTTGCAATACACCCATGACCACATGTGAACAAAAGTGATAACTTTTCATCAAAATTCTCACCCTAGCGCCTTCTTTCAGCATCTGTGAAAAGCCCGGTGCTTTAGGAACGTGGAGAGCCATGATTTATGTGAATGTTCTTCGAATTAATTAATAAAATTGCTTTATAAAATGCAGAAAAGCAGAGGGATTATTTAATTTTTAGAATTTGAGGTCTTTGACAGGGATTACAAGTGACACTTAACGTTTATGACATTTAAACCTTAGCCAATTTTCTTTGAACTCAACCACGCAAACCTGGCTAACAATTCTGTGACGTCACAGTCAACTTTTATGACGTAACGGTTTGTGGAAACTTAAGGTGGTTCTGCAAGACTTTTGACATGTGTGAAAGTAAGGAAAGAAGTAAGTCTTAACCTAATTTTATAAGTGGAAAGTAAAAGATTTTCGCATTTCTTCAACTTCAAGTTCAAATTAAATGTTTGCCATATTGTTTAGACGAGCAGTAAGTTCTTATAAGAATAGAAGTATTAATTTATATTTGAATAATTTTTCTACAATGGTTAATTGTTCATCTATTAGCTTAGATTTAGAAGTAAATCGAATAGTCTGGGTGGATATGGAAGTAAGTAAAGAAAAATTTATTAAATTTTGTATGAATAAATTGTTTCACATGTTATCAAATGTCATGACTTCACTACCTACTTCTAATGGTGTTCCAATATTTTAGATGACTGGTTTAGATGTCGATAAAGATAAAATAATGGAAGTAGCTTGTCTCATTACTGATGCTGACTTAAATGTAATTGCTGAAGGACCAGATATCATAATACACCACCCAAAGAATGTACTTGATGAAATGAATGATTGGTGTATAAAGCAACACCAAAAAGTATGGATTAGTATATAAATACCGGTAATAAGTAGTTGAGTCTCTGAAGCGTACATATACATTCTACAGTCGTTTTAAACAGTTTTTTTTCCAAAGATTGACTAAAGTTAGGATAAGGTTGTGTTGTATACAATTACCCCAATTTCTAAATACAGTTTTGAATTAACTTGAATTTCCAGGTTCAACAAGTAAATAGAGTTGGAATATAACTATAATTTGTATCTTTTTTTAGACAGGGTTAACACAAGCATCTCTTAATTCATGTACAGAAATAAAACAAGCTGAAGATGAACTTCTTAGATTTGTTCAAGAACATACTACAGAAAAAATGTCACCTATTGCAGGCAATAGTGTTTATATGGATAGAATGTTTCTTGCTAAGTATATGCCTAGGCTGAACAGCTACTTACATTATAGGTAAATATCAACTGCTTTACTAGGTATGTGTTGTGAATGATAACTTTTTTTAGGATAATAGATGTTTCAACAATAAAGGAACTGTGTAGAAGATGGAATCCCAGCCTCTACAAAAAAATACCAAATAAAAAATTTGAGCATCGAGCATTAAGTGATATAAAAGAAAGTGTAGAAGAATTGAAGTTTTATAAAGAAAATTTTTTAAAAATAGGAAATTGAAATATTTTGAAATTTACCTAACTGAAATTAGAAAATATGAAAATGAAATATATTTTTTGTTTTTAAGGAAATCAAATGTAAATATTTTCACAACCTTGTACAAATAAATTATACACACTTTATATAGAATATACAAAGCATTTCAATAAAAACTATCCACCCCAAATAATTCTGAAGGCATCACTTTTATGAATAAATGATACAATTCATCAAAAATCATATAAAGGAAGATGTCTTCTGCTCATATGTATTTGTTACAACTTTAACCCCATCCCCCCCTGAAACAAAACTTGCCCACGGCGTTGCGCATTATTAAAAAATTGAAAAGTGAATAATGTAGGCATTGTAGGGTCTAGCAAAACTAGATTTAAATTTGGAGGTAACAAAGCTGTTCTCATGGCTTTTATCTGATGGATGTTAGTTAAATAAATAATATATTAATAAGAGAAGAAAAATAAAGTGCGGCACTAAATTTATTTCCTAAAACAAAATTAGAAAAAATTCAAATTTAAAAATCAGCAAACTTCTAATTGTAACTATTTCCCTATAATAAAATAGTATACAAAGGTACACTGAAGTTAAGTTAATGTTGGCTGCTGTGTAATAAATCAAACTTTCTACTTAGTAAAAAAATACATATATAATGATAAAAATAATAGATTTTTGAAATTCTACAAGAACTATGTAAAAGGGGTAAAAGTAGAAGAAAATATGAAAGTAGGTAGAGCCTAACAAATTTAACCAACTACTTTCTTCTCTTATAAAACTATAATATATATGTATAATCTCGGAACTTGCACAGAAAAGGTATATTTAAAATTTTGACCTGCACAGCAACGGGAACTACTCTAGAAACTTGTCTTTCATAAGAATAAAATTAACGACGAACCAAGATTTTCTTTTATTTTGCGAGACGAGCCATGTTTGCAAGAGACGACTACCTATTGTAATACACACAAAATAGCCACATTTGGAGTGAAGGAAATCTTTATGCCATTCACAGGTTACATCATCAGTGGAAGTTTTTTGTTAATATTTGGACTGGGATTGTTAACAATTTTGTAGTGGGACCATATTTACTGCCTGTCGGTTAGATGGTCATGTTCATGTGTATAGGATTTTTCTAGAACATACTCTACCAGAATTACTTGAAAATGTCCCACTTGATAAGAAATATTGTTATTTATCTAAATGCACAAGAGGAGTGCTGATTTCTTGGCCTGCACGTTAACCAGATACGACTCCAATTGATTTTTGTAATTGGGGTTATAAATCACTCGTTTATGCGACACTTTCAATGACAAGAACTATTTTCCTATCAACGACGTCAGTATGGCGTCTATCAACGACGTCAGTATGACGTCTAACAATGACGTCATTTTGGACATGACAAAGTGCCGTCTTTTTAAGATCATTTTGACGTCATTTGGATGGTCAATATGACGTAGAGTATGCCTAAAAATGACTTAAAAAAGACGTCATAATGACGAAGTGTGCTACTAGGGCTGTTAATACAGAGGAAACGTTTTAGTGCCTCGAATTATTCTGGAATTTGATGATATTCGTGAATGTTCCCAGTTATTTCGAAGAATTCGGCAGCCGTTTCACATTATCGAAAATGTTGGTCGTAACTTCGAACAATGTTTATAAAGTTTAATGCTGTATTATTTCCAAGATAATTTTTCTCAACTTATAATTGCTTCAATTTAGTGAGAAACTATACATTTTCCTGATGTAATTGTTTTTAAAGATTACTAAATAGTCTATCTTTACAACTGCGAGAAATTTAAGCACCCTCCTGTCATTTTTGAAAATTAGGAATAGTTATTTTGTGACACTATGTATTAGAGGTAGTTCAAAGAGAACTATATTTTTGAAATAGTGTTTTTGTCACCTAAAGGAAGTTTTTCCAAACAAATGATAATTGAAATTGATCAAATACCCATGTTCAGATACATATAAAAAGAATTTAAGGATGAATCCAATATAAGTAAGTATAAAACAAACAAAACAATTCAATTGCTGGTAGATACTGATAGAAAATAATCTAAATATGATTCAAATCCGATTGCCAGATTACCTATAAATATATTTTCCTCCTCTTTTGTCACTCATTTTCTACGGCTCAACCGTACATCATAGGTACATTGTCGAGTGATTAAATTTCTCTGGTTGTCGGTAGTTACAAAGTTTTGCGCCCCTTTATAGACGTCGCGACGCCTCTCGACGATGCCTCAGCGTCCTAAAAGTTTATCAGTAGCGCTCTGTGCGCTTGGCACGAAACTGGTTTCGGTGATTTTGTGCTGTTTGCTCTTTTTTTGTTTCAACGGACGAAAACCAGAAGTGATTCGCGTTTAAATTCAGATTCATCATCCGGTAAGTTGTTTTCAACTAGATTTTTAGTTCCATGATATTTAATAGGGTTGTATTAAGTTTCGTTTAATTTTTTTTTTAAATAAACTTTTCTATTATTAAATCTTAAGTGAAAAAAAGCTCTGTATTGTCTGAAGTCATATGTACGAGGTATATAAAAAATTATGAATTTTACTAAAAAGTTAAATACTTTTCTTTTAAATTAAAATTTTCATCAAAAGAATGTATTTAGATGTTTACTGGCGTCTACTAAGCAGTTTACCTTGAATTGTAGTAAATAAATTTGATAACTCCAAGTTTCCCAACTTCTGTGCTGCCTATAGACTTAATACCTAATAAACGATTATTTTTCAACCCTAAACCTCCGTTGCATCGGGAGTACTGCAAGGTGTGCACCTAGGTCCAGTGCTGGTAAATCTGTCAGTGATATGCCAGATGTTATAGGAAGCTCGGAAATTTTAATGTTTGCGGATTGCGGACGATCTAAATAAATGATTCCAAGTGTATAGTCACTACCTATCTTCCACCTCTTTAGGCTTAATCCTACTAATTTTAACATTTTACTTGCTGAACAATTCTCCACTTGATGAAGTGCGAAGACTTTTGGTGTCGTTTTAGACTATAAGTTGTTATTTCAATCGCATATTTCTAAGATAGCCGCAAAAGCAAATAAAATATTAAGCTTTATAATGAGATCATCAAACGATTTGTCACTTAATTAAATCAAAGTTCTCTACTGTTCATTGGTACGTTTAATAGTGGAGGATAATAAAATTGTGTTGTATGGAATCCGTTCCGAATGACTGATGTTGTTCAAATAAAATTGTTACGTTATATGCAGCTTTTAAGACAAATAACATTTTGAGTACCTATGTTTCTTATACCGTATTTTATGCAAAACAAAATTTAAACAAACGTATTTACTCTTCTTCCGGACATTTTCTAGATTTTCCTAGATTTCTAGAATAACGTCATTCGTAAAAGTCTCCGGCTTTTAAATGATAATGTAATGTTGTATGTAACTGATGGTAATTTTAGTACACCTGGCACGTTTGAAACATGAGCTTCCTACCTGTATTAGAACATTATTTTTAAGGTTTCTTCTCATATATATCATCTGCAAAAGCGCAATGCTACAACCCTCAACGTTCTAGTTCAATGACTGAACTAGATATAACCCACATAAATCTTGCAGATTTAAAAATACATGCCAAAACTTTATAATTTTTCCAATTCATTTCTTAATCTCAAATTAGTAATAATTCTTTTTTACAAACAAAAATGTGGTTGTTCGGAAATTTTTAGTTCATTTGAAAATTAAATATCTTATTTCAGAACACGCTGGGTATAGAGGGCATGTCCACGTGACGTCACAAACTATCTTGACAAGAGCCCGGTGGTAAAACAATAAACAAAGCGTTCAGAACACGTGGTACTTAATAGTGAGGTTATGCTGATTTATAATGATAGATCGTGTTTGTGTTTAGTTGGTTTTGCTTCAGTGTACTTTTAAAGTTATTTTAATTGTTGTGCTTGCATATTTAATAATATATAGGTAATATAGGTTAACAGTTAATTGATAATTTTTCATCGTGTCTATCGTCTATTGTTTTACCTCAGGGGTATTGTCAACTGTCAACTGTCGTGGACATGCCCTAGAGCTATTAAAAAAGAAGATGACAGAATTGTGATCCTATGTCAATCCTTATGTATCTAACTTCTCTTTAAGGGTATGTACGTCACAGTATGAATGGCAAACTATTTAAATCATTTTCAAATCGTTATAAAACCTTGTAAAAATAAAAACATTGAAAATAATTGTTTCCCTACCACGATTTTGTCAACCACTATATCAACTTTGAGAAAACATCACATTTTTGTTAAGTTCAACACCTCATATTTTCGCTAAGAAGAGGGTTGATAGTCGAGTGGTGTCTTCCGTAAATAAAGCCTATATTTTTGTATACAATCTGAAGTGTCAGCAGAACGCAAGAACTTTCGCCTGCGGCACCAAGGGGAGATTTTAGATTGCTCTACTTCCTCGCTAGAGTAACCACGAGCCGTCACTGATTATATCTCACGAACGATAAAAAAATTTTTAATCAAGAAATATGTATTAGGTCCATTCCGCTTTCTTTTTCTTTTTTTTTATTGTTTACGTTTTTCCCACATAAAATACTCATTCATATCATCAAATCTTACAAGAGAATAGCTAACCAAAACAACTTGGTTATAGTCGCAAAAACCGCCATTCACACATAGGCGGGTTAGTTAAAATAGATTTTTACAAAAATAAGTAGTGGTAATAAGAAAATTATCTAATTTTCCAGGTAAGCTATTTTATTTGTAGAGAAAGTGTTGTAAAGGTTACAAAAATAGGAGGAAACATGTAGGTAGAAGCTAGTAAAGCCAATGTAAAATGATTACCTATAGGTATATTGAGGTACCTATTGAATAGGGAGACCATTCGCCATTTTTTCGTTGTAGGTACTTATGCAGGTTAAAGGCAAGGAGGTATATAGAAAACATGCTGAAAAAAAGTCCAGCGTTAAGCAGTGAATAACAATTCAAAACCCTACCAGAATGGCACTACTGTATGAAAGGCGAATTAAATGTATTTAGGAATTGTACTTTTAGTCAGTGTTAACCTTACATAACCTCTAGCGTTCAAAGTGTTTGCTTTTTCAAATAATAGAGCATGTCATGGGCATGTCCACGATAGTTGAGTTGACAATACCCCTGTGGTAAAACAATAAACACGATGAAAAATATTATCAAACAACAAACAACTATTAACATATATTAATATTATATATTATAAAATATGCAAGCTCAACAATAAAAATAACTTTAAAAGTACACTGAAGCAAAACCAACTGAGCTCAAACACGATCTATCATTATAAATCAGCATAACCTCAGTATTAAGTACCACATGTTCTGAACGCTTTGTTTATTGTTTTACCACAGGGCTGTTGTCAAAATAGCTTGTGACGTCACGTGGACATGCCCTATTGAACAATGATGTAAAAAGCTGTCCAAAAATGGATAAAGAAAAGATACTCTCGATCAGCGGCCTTGTTTTCCCACCAGCAGTATTAATTTTACACAAAATATTTTTTTTGGTAAATACGGGCCTGCAGCTGAAGCTGATTTATAAAAATATTGCAACTATATTTCTAAAAATCTTATCATTTTCATAATTTCAATATATTTTTATTTTATTTTATGATGCCAGCAATAACAAGTACCTAACAAATTAACAAAAAACCATAGCTGGCTTATTAAGATCTGTTTTTTGTCAAAACAAACCTCTAAGTATATTGTGCTGCTTTTAATAACAAATTTGCAGAGATACTTGGCATTCAGCAAGTTGACATCCTACTGACTGCGCCGTGTTTTAATATATTCTTATTCTAAGGCGATATTTTATAATATCGTCAAATTAACAAACAGAAAACAAACTACAAATCATGTAAATAATTTCATTCTATTATACTTTATAGTTTTTCGCCCTTCCTTATGTTGCGCTTCTGTTGAAATGAGAGGTAGTCCTGCCGTAGCGGCTGCACGTCGCCATGAGCCATAGATGGGGGCATTCGGGGGCAGCAGCCTTCTTGGTTCTGGGAATCGTCGCCAGCAAATTTGTTGTCGTTTCTGCCTCCTCTACACTGCCGCCCCAAGTAAAGATAGGTAAGCTTAAGCGGGATGCAAATGTACGGATATTACCGATAAATTGCCGAAAGTTCCGTAGATTTTATAGTTTTTTCTCTTCTTTTAGTGAAATATGCAATTTTACAACCAGAATTTATGAGAATAATACTAGCATTTTGTCCTGGAAAATGTTTTATTGTTATGGGAATGTTGGGGTTAGATTTTTCTTTAATTTGACTTGATAGTATTATTATTATAGTACTTTCTAAACGATTAAATTTGACATAATAAATTTTTACAACAATATAATAGTTATTTATGTACCAAGGGTATAAATAGATGTTTATGCCCTGAGGGCGACGTCTTACGAAGCCGAGGGCCTCTGGCCCGAGGTTTTGTAAGTCGCCCGAGGGTATACTATACACATCTGTTTATGCCTGCGGTACATACAAACTTTTATGTCATACTAGTTCGTTATTGCAATCCAATCTCAATATAAATCAGTGTTTTAAAAAATCCGGTTTGAATTAATAGGTGAATGTTGACACGTAACGTAAATTTCATAATATCACAATAAATTTTATATGTGTCAAAGTTAGAAGTCAAAATAAACGAAGATTTTGGAATTCCTGATGAAATTATTGAAAAAGCAACTGTAAATCTGTTGCCAAAAAAGTCTAAAGAACCTTACGACATGGTTATTAAAAAAGTTGAACAAAAAATTATTTCTCTTTATGCCCGCGCGTGCCATAAAGTGAACTTTATGCCCACACGGGCATAAAGTACGACATTATTATAGATAGTTGATAACTAAGCAATAAAAACACAATAATGAACTAGTATGCTTATGTTGGTTTCTCCTACTACTTTCTCACATATTCTGGACGGATGATATCTATCTAGTACTGATGAGGCGAGAATACGGTCTATATGTGATGTTGTTCCTTCTAATTACAAACCAGCTAGTTATATCGTGCAGATATTCCAACCCCGTTTAACTTATGAGTGTAAATCAATATCTGTCGGAGCATATAGCCTGAGAAGTAGTTGTTGCTTCTTAGTGAACGGTATCTGTTCTTTGAAAAGTATCATTCTAGAACTTTGTAAAATGATATAATAATATTAAACTATTAGCTTTGACATCTATTGATAAAACGCTTAACTAAAATATGACGGTTTTTTCACAGAAAACTGTAATTAAGTTAGTGAGTTTTCCACATGCCGTATGTTTTGAAAAGTCTCTCCGGGAAATAAGAAAAAGGTATTAAGAAAAATAATATTGGAAAGCTTCTTGTTTGCCCAGTAAATATTCATGAGAAAAAGTATATCGAATGTCGAATGTCCAAAAAGACATGTTGTAGTGAAAAAATATAAAAATGTGGGCTTCTCTATATCCCTATATGAAATTATAAATAGAGTGCTTTATTGGAGTTGGTGGAAGTATCGTTATATTTTTCTTTCTGACGTTTTTCCCTATGTAAGATTTATTTCTATCGACCAATTTCAATTCTTATAATGATCGTATGGACAAAGTTTAGGCTAATAAAAAGTTGTGGAGGAAACGTAAACAAAAACCGGAAATTTTGGCCATCTATCTTTTACAACTCACTCTATAGTGTCCAATATTTTTTGTTTTATTACGTTTTGGTGTAACTTTTTGAAACATAATAATTTATCAATTTGATAGAGAATAGTTACGGTCAAAGTGGATGGAAACTTTTTGGTTTTCGCTATTAAGGAAAAAGTATTATCTAGAAAGATGACCTAGATGGTTTTGTTGTCTTTTTGGAAATTAAAAAAAACATTTAATCCATATGAAAGTCTTATAAGTTCTTTTGTTGTTACAACAAGTTAGTGTCTTTTAAATAATTTATAAGCTTTTCTTATCTATATTTTCATCGTTCATGGCAACTAATTTGGTTGTTACGTCTCTTTTTTTGTATTTTTTGCGCAGTCTTAATAGCAGGCGTCTATTTGAATTTGTATGTGGCCATGCATGGTTCTACGGATGGCTTTAAGATCATAGTTGTCACTTGTCTTATTCAAGGAAGATTCGAAGATTCTGATCTGCTTCTTTGTTACCCCGACGAGGAACGATGTCCACAAGAAGTTTACAATCGCAACTGATCGCTGAAGGAGATTAAAGTAGTTTTTTATTTGAAGCGCGTTAGAATATACAGTTGTAGGATGATCTAAAGAGAGCTTAATTAATCGGATATTATTAGACACTTTTTTGTTGAATATTTTTTACATAAACTGTGGCTTTCTATATAATTCAATCGGGTTAGCATTA
>CAJUYG010000162.1:258830-286092 GCA_910591675.1 Galerucella calmariensis | reverse complement strand
AGCGAGACCAACTCATCAAAACGAATCGTTTATTTTTAACTCCAAATCCAAACTGGCACCACCCCAATTCCAAAGGTTGGTACAAGAACAGCCCGGTTGGACAAAATGAAATATCTTCCTGGTTCAAATCGGCGGCATCAGTGATTGGAATCGATGTCAACAAGATCAAGATAACAAATCATTCTGCGAGGGCCACTGCTGTTTTAACTCTAGCCAAAACGGGAATTGGAGAACAGCAAATAATTAAAATAACAGGGCATGGTAGCAGTCACTCCATAAAACCATATCTGCAAATTGACTCGGACCATCATCAGGATATAATTGACGCAATAAGGTCTGCTTCGACTTCTGCAAAGACAGTCCAAGAATCTCTAAATCAAGAGCAAGCAACTTCGAATCAACCTGCCATAGTATACAATAATTGCGTTTTTAATATAAACATCAATCATAATGGTCCATGAATTTAGAAAACATTTAAGCTTTTTGTTGAAATTAATCAAAATTATTATGTAAACAAATAAAAATTAGATTGTCAAAAAAATATTCTGTCATTATAAACGTAAAAAAAATTTCCAGTATAATTCGCTGTTGGGTACCCACCAGGAAAAAATTTACGATAAAATTCATCTGTTGCTATGGTGATCTGACAGAAATACATTTTCTGATTGGTTAAAAATCACAAGTGTGGAATTTTCAGTAGTAATACCCCTAGGGTCTTGATAATACCGAGATAATTTTGTCATAGAGAATGCTGAAAGCGTGTTGCTCGATAATAGCCCAAGGCCGTAGGCCGAGGGCTATTATCTTTGAGCAACACGCTTGAAGGATTCTCTACGACAAAATTTTGAGTATTTATCAAGACCCGAGGAGTATTCGATAAGATAATTTTTTACTTTGTAGATATCAAAAAATTGATTGTCAATCTGACGCTTAATACTTTTCAATACAAACTTTATTAGTTTTAATCAAAAATTATTCATTTTTATTTAAAACTACAGTTGTAAAAAGTACAATTGGTAAATTAATTGAATCGTTAGATGCAATACCAAATCTTTCCGACATTTTTAATCCAGTTGTCAGTTTGACGTTTAATTAATTTTTATTAAAAAATAAACACCAAACTGAAAACACCACATGTAGGGTATTATCGCTGTAATACAGCGGTGATTGGATGAAATTTGACACATGACTTGAAATTAAGTAATTTTATTGGTTACTATATTCAGTAAAAAATTATCAATAAAATCGCTTACCTTATAAATTTTTTCCACTTATTTTATTTTTAAGGTGATAATAATGTTAGTGGCTTATTCCTTAGTGATTAATTTTGATATTAATCAACGCTCTAATTAGAGAACCGGCTTCGAGTGTGAGGAAAAAAGGTCAATGATAATTTTAGCTTTAGCACAGAATGACAATATTCAGGAATAGGTTCGAGTAATTTCAGGAAGGAAGCTTTTTCCTCGAACGCAGTCGACGGTGCTTATTGATAAACTAATTCCAATATCGAATAATTAATTTCCGGCTTACCGTAATTTTAACGTTGAGTTTAGCCCATCGAAGACGCTTCAGCTGTTAACTAATTGATGGAATTTAAAAATTGGGTCAGGAAGTCAGGATACATTATTAAAACCGAATTGAGGAAATTTATATTCAACTTTTTCTAAGTCCTACTTGATATTTCCAATAGTCATATCTTTTTTGGGCTTTGCCTATTTCTATATTATATTATATGTTATATTGAAGCTAATACATACCGAAAAAGGGTTCCGGCCCCCAAAAAGGTGTTCCAGTTCCCCCTATTGGCTAGTTCATCTGCCTTTTCATTTCCTTCTATTCGTGTGTCCTGGAATCTACTGTAAGGTAATATGATATTGTTCTCTCCTAGCTTATTGAGTTTGCTCAGGCATTCCCACACCATTTTGGAACTGATTACATAAGAGTTTAGTGCCTTTGCCTTCTATATCTGCTGTTCACTTCCTAAAATAACTATTGTAGTTTATACTAAAAGATCACTATGTATAAGGGGTGAATCGATAGATATGGGAATGTCATGTCTGTCGTGTTTCCTAATTCTGACAAGCACTTGAATAAATACATCTTCTAGTATTTAATCCATTATTTATATTTGAATATATTACAATATCCTTTGTCAATATTGAGCTGGGCACACTATCTTATGGCGTGAGTTCCCGCTGGAGGGATAATTGGGGTTTGGTTCCTAGCCCGTACACTCCTATCCCAGTTTCTTCTACTACTTTTGAGCTTTCTGTGTACCATTGGATCCAATTCCTTCTTGGTGCTAATTCCGTAACGAATTTCTTCGAAAAGTTTAATTCTTTGGTCCAATCTTTTAGATTTCTATGAACTGAGGACGTGTTTTTTTATTCAATGACTGTCTCTTTACTTAGTCTGTATCTTGTACTTTCAATGAAGACCCTATTTTGTCCCTCTTAATTGCAAACCTTGTAGATCATATCAACCCCGTTTGACTGAAAAGTATAACTGTAAGTACTGTAAGTACTGTAGTACTACTAATATTGTAACTATTAAATCATTCGAGTTTCATTTGGAACTAGAATTTGGATTTTCAAAGATTTCCACTACTTTTTTCGTGACCGAATTCACAGTTAGCGTTGTCACTGATATATCGGTTAAGATTATTTTAAAGAAATAGCACATTTCTTTAGTTTTTTTTTTTGTTTTTTTCGTTTGTAGTAGCCAAAAGTTATTGGTGTGCATAAAATTTATAGTTACCTCCGGTCTTTGCTGTCGTATGGTAAAAAAGAACGAAAACTCGATAATTTTTCGCGAAAGTAGGTCGTATTAAGTTGAGTGAATTCTTTACTATACAGGAGGATTGATTAATAATGTGTAATCTTTTAAATATAAATTCTAGGACTCAAAATATTGGTCTAAAAGGAAATATTTTGTGGTCTAGAATTCACTATTTATAGAATGTATCACTCTCTTTAGATTAACATGAATTTTCAAATCATTTTTCCTCTACGACATCGAATATAAAAAAATACCAGCCTGGTTCAAACAGAACTGGCTGGTATCTCAATTGCCACAAAAGAACTAACCAGAAAAGGAATTTCTGGAAAAAAACATAACAATCTGCACTGACAGTAGACAAGCCCTATTAGCCTTGAACAGACCAAACGTGTTATATCGGGGCTAGTACTAGAGTGCCACCAAGAATTAGCTAACGCCTCGGCAGATAACAATATTATTCTGAGGTGGGTTAAAAGGCACGACAGGAGTAAAGCATTGCCGATTCTTTAGCCAGGGAAGCGGCACTAAAAATTTTAGGACCGAGTGACACCTACGGCCTGACGACTTCAACAACTGCGGAACTAGTTAAACGTTACACCCGTGCTCAATCCCTTAAGAGATGGGATGGAATCAAAGGATGCAATCTTGCCAGGATCACCCTGGGCGACCCTGGGAAGCTGGCGTCGAAGAAATATTTTGCGATGACCAGGAAAAACCTACGTTTAACAGTAGGATTTCTGACTGGTCACTGTAAACTAAGGAAACACCTCCATACTATGGGGCTAGTGGACACACCTCTATGCACGATTTGTGGACAGGAATATGAAACTGTCAGGCATGTCCTATGCGAGTGTCTGGAGTTATCGTCAATAAGAGAGTGTGTATTTGGTGAGTCTTGGCCTACACCTGCCGATATAAAGGAGATGTCTCCTAGTGATCTGTCCACCTTCCTGGGAAGAACAGAATGGACGATGACCAAGGAGGACAACTCCTCGGGAGGATGTACAATGGGTCACATGTGGACTAAGTGCTGTAAGTCTACACTCACCCCCCTACTTTACATATGAATCACTCTCTATAGATTCACAAAAAAATTACTAAATCATTTTCCTCTACGACATCGAATAAAAAATAGTTTTAATAAATACAAAATTCGTTAAAACAAATTAATGAAAAAAAAGCTTTTTTGGACAAACTTCTAGATCGATCGCCAATAATTTTATTTTGTTTTTTGTTCTTACAGTCAGATCCCGCTTTGATATACGATTCTGTTTTTGTATTCGCCATCGGACTACAAACACTCGAACAGTCACATACACTAAAACTGTCGAACTTATCGTGCGACAAGGAACAACCATGGGACGGAGGACTCAGTCTCATCAACTACATTAATTCCGTAAGTTATGAAAAAGTTGCTTTTAAGAATAAAAATTCTTTACTGATCGTAAAAGGCACAGACACAAGGCGCAAGTGAAAAATTGTTTATCGCAAACCAACACTAGATAATAGTTATTTAAATTTTGAGTTTAATCATTCTTTAAGCATCACAAGCCAAAAACATTTGTTCTGATGGTAATAAATTTTCAAAGGAAAAACTTTAACAAAGTCGGTTTTAAATAATAATAACTACCCGATAGCACAAGCAAAGATGGTGTTTTAGTTTGCCAAAATTTGAAGATATTGAAAATTTGGCAGCAGCACAAAAGACGGGTTGCATAACAATATAAATTCATATTTATACAGGTTATAATAATCACGGTTGAAAGTAAAAGTTTTTCAACCAAAAAAATCGACGTTTTGAAAAACAAAAAGCGTATAAAAAAGCAAGTTTTTCAGGACATTAATTTCGGAGTTTTCACGAGCTTCCACCCACTTTCATTGGATACAATAATTTCATTATTTATTACTCTTCTTAAGTTTATATTTATTATGCCAGCCATCGATCAGCTTGATGTTATCGCAAAATTCGCTGCTGGTGCCACGTGTATGTTATCTCTGTTTAACTTTTGGTAGCAGAAGGGGTCACATGCAGGCGACTAATCACATGACTAATCAACGCATGATCCACCATGTGACCAGTCGCTGGCAACTAGCCTAGAGTGAACCCTGCTTAATTACTAGGCAACAGCTTCTTTTTAAACAAACCAAATTTGCCCGGTAATATACCAACCTCTTGTTGAATTGCAAGTGAAAATATTAATCCAATATCCCAGATGTAACTTATTTTCAAATATGTAGATGAAATGCTAGGTTCTCAGTAGCATCTCGTGTGCTTTGAATCCCTCTGTTTTTGTAGAGCTAACCTAATGTCACCTGGGCAGGTATCAGGTGAGAATGGTAACTAAAAATAAGAATTACTTAACTGAAATTTGTATGTATACTTTCCATGGACCAAAACTTTTGTCAGACGCTTTAAAGCGAGTATGAGTGCGAGAGCACTATGAATGCGTTTCAGAGCGAGTTAGACGTCTATAGTAACTCGGTTCCCTTTTATATATATATATGTCGTAGGCATAATCTAAATTTAGGCTTTTTATAAATTGCCTAGGCATTTTACAAAAAAACCGGCAAAACGCGAGCATAAAATGCATTTTTCGTTATGCCGACACCAATTCAGGCAAATTGATAAAATGCCGGCAAAACAAGAACAGAATAATGTATATCTTGTTATGACTGATTATTCTTAGGCATTTTATAATTGGCCAAAAACGGAGCCGTCAAAACGTGAATAGATATAAAATAAGTCAACTTTTTTAGATTGAATAGTACATTAGTTCTACAAAAGTTTAGGGACAGACATTAGGAATTGCACCGTGCATTGTTTGGAGCTGATCCGAAACTTGGATTAAAATCGACAAACTTGCCAGATTCTGTAATTAAAGAACTTCGAACAGAAGAGGAACTTGAAGATATAATGAATCCTTCACGAACCAACAACACTAACCGGGAAATACCAGAAGATAATCTTGATTCGGACTCAGAGGGTAGCATTCAACTCTACAATATGGAAGAAAATGCGACAGAGACTTTAAGTGATAGTATTATATATTGTTGTGCTTGTAATGAAAAAATTACAGAAAAATATAAATTCACTTGTGAGATATGTAATGCCACAATGCATTCAAATTGTACAATTTTAAGTTCCGGACCATCTTCAAAACTAGATACAAGGATTTGTCCACTTTGTGCAACTCACAATAAAATTGAAATTGAGAGACAACAATCTTACTCTGGTCAGAAAAAAAACAGCTGAAAGGATGACTGAGGCATCCAACAAAAAAGTTAAGTCGATTGCAATAGGATCATATGTTTATTTAATAGTTCATAAGGTAGATCGAAGACCTCTCGCTTCCAATAATTTAATTGCAAAAGTGATTGACCTGAAAAATAGCCTCTACAAAGTAGGTACTTCTAAAGGAATTCTTAAAACTTTATTTTCCAGAAATGATATTCAAGAAACCTCAGTAGGTTTTGAAGATGAAATTCCTGATCGACTAATTAACCCTTGATAACATATTTGAAAGTCAGACATGTGAAAATAAATAGTTTATTTATTTTTTGTGGAGCTTTGAAGCGTCTGACAAAAGTTTTGGTCCATGGAAAGTGTCTGACACTTATGATACTACTCTAGAATATTATTCCACAGAACATATAAAAATCAGACATACAAATTTAAGTAAAGTAACTCTTATTTTTAGTTAACTTTCTCACCTGATACTTGCCCAGGTGCCCTTAGGCTAGCTCCACAACCACACAGGTATTCAAAGCACACGAGATGCTACTCAGAACCTAACATTTCATCTATTTGAAAATAAGTTATGTCTTATCGCTCTGGGATCTTACTCTATATATATTGTGACGCCAATCGTTTTGTAATTTCCTGAAAGCTTTCATACGTATTCTATTATTTGATTATTACTATAACTCAAGTTATTTTGCGACGTATTTTTTCTATAAATTTTCAAAAGTTATCGTGTTATCCGAACTTTGTTATCGCTACCAGCAGAAAACCATACTTGTCGTCCGTGGTATGTTAAATAGAAAAGTTTATGTCCTATTCACCCTTAAGATCGTATTTCTTTCATGAATTCTACTTTTTACAATATTTATAATGCTCAGTCTAAAGATGGGAGCGGTTCGATAAATATGTTACTTTTTTATTATTTTTGCTGTTTCTGGTAAACTTAAACCACAATCTGTTTTATATTTTTATTTCAATATTTCGGGATCACATTTTTTCTTGTAAATTTATTTATAATAGGTGGAAATAAAAGGACTAAGTGGTCCTATAGAATTTAAAGAGGGTCGTCGAATTAAATTCAAATTAGATCTACTTAAATTGAAACAACCAGCTTTGGTGAAGGTAGGAGAATGGCATCCAGCTACAGGAGTGAATATTACAGACAGGGCGGCTTTCTTTGACCCTGGGACGATGAATTTTACTCTTGTCGTTACTACTATTTTGGTAAGTTGTAAATTGCTATATTTGTAACTTAACTATATTATTCCTTATCGAGTGTAGGTATCTACTCTTTGCATCCATTATCTATTTAGCGTCAATGTCAATTAATATTATCAAGACTCCGGTTAGGGAATAGACTCCGTTTCACGTAAGAATAAGTCACTTAAAGTTGCAGTCGTATGCGCGAACTTGTTGTCACAACTAGTGCCATATTGTAAATTTGACATTCGACTTCAAATTAGTAGCGTTACGTTTTAACATTCTGTAGGTTAACACAATATAAAAAATGTATTTATCGTATTTATAGTTTAAATAAAACATATTTGGAAAATATTTGAAGCATTTCGAGATAGACTGGTATATGGTATATGAAAATACTTGGTATTATTAAAATATTTATACTTTCAATTAACGATTGGCGATGTTCTTTTGTACGGACAATAGCAGGAAACTGTCATTACGAGGCGACATAGATAAACAATACCGATTTGGGTTTCTGCGCAAGACAGTTGGCAAGCTTCACGTGGCTTCTTCTATGTGGACTAGAGGTGTGCTAAACTAATACTTATGAGTATACGTTACAACCGATACAGCTATGAAGTATCGGTTACAAATATCGGTTACAAGTAACCGTTTTCTGTACAATGAGAAGACTGGATGGACAACTTTTATTGGTACTCAATATAAGTATCGGTATCGGATTTAACAGATGAAGTATTAGCTAAACAAAACAAAATAATCAATTCGTGAATTTTAAAAACATAAACGTACTTTTTGGAATAAATATTTTTTTAAAATCTAAAAATGTCTCTCTTTGTAATAAAATACTAAGACTTTTTTTAAAAATCTATTTAAGGTAAAACGTAACGTAAATCTTTAGAATTCGTAGTAAAAAAGTTCCATAATCCACTAGATTTTCTTCTTTCAATGTCTAATATTCTAAATATTCGTATGGTACCTATATCTGTTACGGTTAATATAAGAAAATAGTTAATTCGCGAATTAACCGGCTAAAACGCGAATTATCCAATACAGCCGGTTATTACGGAAGAAATAACAATAATTGAAAAATATTCGCAAATTATTCGGTTAAAACGCGATTTAGACAATATGATCGGTTATATCCGATAACAGTTGGCTCTTTCGCGAATTAGCCGGGTAATAAGTTCAGTAAGCAATTATTAATGTCGCATTCATTCATTCATTCATTCATTCATAGACGTGCGTATAGGTACTGAGCTGTGATTTTTATTACATAAGTAATACAGAATAATAAAATATGTTCTCTAAAATTATAATAATAAAAAAGAAATAGTTATATTCTCTATAAAAAAACAAAAGGCTAATAGGTTAAAGTTTAATACCTATGGATCAAAACTTATAAGTACCTACTTTTACTACATATTACTTATTGGAACAGGATAGGCTTGAATGGCACTTAGAATTACATAACAGATTTTTCGACTTACATCTACATTTTTTGGTGAAACATTTGCTTTTACAGTTACATTTTTGAAATCCCTGTCCTCCGGAAATTGACTGGTTTTTTGCGTTCTATGCGGTTTCTTTTGGGTAATTCGCGTTTTAACCTGTTTGCGCTGGATAATATACGAAACAAGAGCGGAACTATGACATATTCGGGTTTTATCCTTGACATTCGGTTAATTCGCGTTTTAGCCGGTTAATTCACGAATTAACTATTTTCTCGTATTAACCGTAACATATCGATATCGATCGTTGTCTCCACCATAGATAAACGTCTCCACTCCATCTGTCTGCGCAGTGCGAGATCTAATACGGTTAGTTCAAACAGATACTTTGTAACCGATACTTTTGATTTTCAGTATTAGTTACATTACTGGAGGTCAAGTAACGGTTACATAATATCGGTTACTCAAATATCGTCTCACCACTAATGTGGACTTGTTCGCCACTATCTTCATTGTTTCCCATGTGAAATATCGTATTTAAATTCGTCTATCTCTAGTTATAGACAGTCAATCGACTTAAAAATTTTAATGGTAATTATATGATAATATCCTTAATAATAATAATAGAAAAATTTCTATCATCGGACAACATTTTAAGAACAGAATCATCTTGATGGGTTGTATGAATATTGGTTTTTAATATATAGGAGACGCCGTATGTAATGATGCACACTACAAATAATTATACTGGAAATAATCGATTCTATGGATTTTGCATCGATATTTTGGATCGTATATCACAGGAAGTCGGATTTGATTATTTACTTGATTTAGTACCGGATCGAAAGTATGGAGCTAGAGATCCCAATACCGGTCTGTGGAACGGAATGGTAATGCAGTTAATGCAGCACGTATGTATTCTAATTAAAAACTTTGTAGGTATAATGATCTTGAATGTAATACAATACAATACAATACAATGCTGCAGAAAATAAAACATTTAAAACTTTAATTTCACTCAATTTTGGGAAAATGAATTTTTAACACTGAACTCGACATACGATTTACACAAGTACGACAAGAAAAATATGAGAATAACTACTTGAAAGAGAGAGAAGAATAATTGTGTACAATCAGAGATGGACGTGTTTAGTTCCTTCTACCAAAAACGTCCAGTGTTCAGTGCCTCCCTATTTTAACCGCTGTTGCCAGAAGCGCAGATTAATTTGTACAAATGATATTTTTGTCTCGTTATCGTTAATTTTCTTTCAAGCTCATGCACTATTAGGTAAAACTGAACACTTTCATCCGGCAACATTGTCCTTTACAGAGAGAATCCACATTTAAACTTTTATTCCTTTATCTTTTCGTTACAAACGTTGATGACGTTGGTAGCGCATGCCATTGTATTTGAAAATGAAACATTTACAATGCCTTCAATAACTTACTTTTTTTTCGGACTGAGATGGAACTCATGTTCGTATGGGTCCTAACCAGTACCCATACAGTGTTGGACTCATCCCCAAGGGAATGCCTACCAACCAAACCCACCTCAAGCTCGCTGCTACTCCCGCCTCGGAATCACTACCATAGCATACTTCAAGGCGGGCGGCTAGTGATTACTTTGATTACGTCAATTACTTTGTTTTTTTCGGCATCACGTACAATTCGTACGATGACGATGCATAGGTTGAAGCATTGAGAAGGTATTTAGTATTTATTTCGTTTCTCGCATCGGTGTCTGTTGTGCTACAATCATACCGTTGAATGATAAATATGTGATAATACGTAGGTACGAATTTCATACAAAATAAATAGGAATACAAAATAAAATACTGAAATTGAAAGCAAAGCATTGGCAATGGCTATGAGCTTTGATATTTGTCAGTGCTGTTGATCCCCGAACTTAGGATCCATTTTATGTATTTTTTGTTTCATTTTTTTGTTATATTTTTATTACCTACAACCTATACATGTTATCTCGATAAGTATTAAAAGTTTGTTGCTTCAGCCCAATTGTTTAAAAACTAGGTACCTACATATTAGGTACCATTAAAAAAATATGTTGAGTACCTAATACATTAGTTATTTTTATCCTAGTTGAATATTAATTATGTTGTTGATAATAACAATATTTTGTAATAATCAATATTTTTCTTAATCCTAAGTACCTTGCCTGAAACAAGCCCAATAAATTAAGCGAGTATAATATAGTAGCATTACTCGTTCGTATTTCGTACACTGTTCAGTCTTCAGAGTAATCAAAGTAATCATAGTAACGAATATTTCAAATGATTACTCTACACCAAAGTAACGATTCGTACTGATTACTCAAAAGTAACGAAAATCAACATCTCTACGGGCGGCGGTCCCTTACACACTCTCCGTCTTCTACTCCCTTCTATCACTCCTACCTCTCACTTACCTTCTCTTTCCTAATAATGCTCTCCACTAGATTCATCTGTAACACCCTCCATTCATCCTCTAAATTTTTTCCTCACGGTGTGCTTTCTCCTTCCTCCTATTTGCTTAGACCCGTTCCCTCTGAGGAGAACAGAGGGTACCTCTCATGTTTTCCCTCTCCGTCTTCATCCACTCCCTTCCTTCCCCTACTACATTCTGTCTCCCCTGGTTTGTGTCCCCTGCCAACAGTCTCTGGACATGTGCTCCACGCTCTTACATACAGCATTCCCGTATATTCACCACTTTCTTGGCCTTACACCCCGCTACCTGGTGGCCCTTCACTCCACATCCAAAGCATCTGCCCTCCTCTCTCCCCTCTACAATATTTACCCTAGTCCAGTACAACGTAATCTCCCGTTTACCTAGTAAGGCTTCCGCTTTCTCCCATTCCACCCTCACCACCGACATTTTCATCCCGTTCCTGTCCCTCACCACTTTCATCACCTTTGTCCCTTCCCCAATCAATTCCTCTATTTTCTTCCTCACCACTTCATCTTCTATCCATGGTTCTATCCTTACCATCTTATAATCATCAATAACTCACTTAACCTGCGAAAAAGTGCAAATTATAAAATGGTATTTTGGAGGCTATTCGGCTGATACAATAGTTAATAGTGGGGATAGTAAATCTGACACGCCCAACGCTGACTCTCCACAATTATTATTCTCTCTCTCTCTTTCTCATATTTTCCTTGCCGTACTTGTGTAAATCGTATGTGGCGATAAAATTTTTGGCAGCCTGTATATATCTCTAGGATTTGAATTTTCTTGTTTTTGCCGAAAACAGTTTCAGCATGTAATAAATCATTCTTTAGGAAAGGCTAGAATTACAATTACGAATTCTGGCACTGTTGAAGGGAATTATACAAAAAACAAGCGTTTAGCGTAAATTTTCGACGCAAACAGAACATTTGTATACGTATCCCTGCCAAACCGTTAATCTTATTTCATCACTTCAATCCAACGATATCATGATTAATGAGCTTGGTAGAGTTTGAAAAAAATCAGCAGTTTGTGAAATTATATGTACCGGAAAGATATATGTTATAAATGAAAAAATCAAAAATATTTTAACACGATTTCTATATTTTTCTTTTAAAAACTGGCTGTAATAAAACGTTTAATTGTAACAGCTTTTAGTTGTATAAATTCTAGATGAAGCAGATTTTTTATATTTCTCATTTTCTTTTCATATAAATATTCAGAAAGCGGATTTGGCGGTGGGATCGATGACAATCAACTATGCCCGGGAAAGCGTCATAGACTTTACGAAACCCTTCATGAATCTTGGCATCAGCATTCTTTTCAAGGTAAGTGCAAATGAAAGGGCTCTAGGTCAGTATGTTAGTGGGCTAGTGAGAAAAATGATGTGTATAATACCAGGGAGGTTCTAATACTTTTTAATATCTCGACGATTTTTTTTTAAATTCAAAATGTAAATAAAAATATTTAAAATGAAGTAAATTAAAGTTACCTGTTCGTATAAAAGTGACTGTTAGTAGGATATCAATCAACCATCTGGAAATGATCACCAGGAGAAGAAGAGCTATGCAAAAAAAAGTAAAAATGAATGAAAATTAAAAGAAAATCTTCTCATCTTATCATTTTATTGCCCATGCTTGAATTACGATTTAAAGGTGATCTTTATTTTGTTAAGGTGTATTGACTATCTTAACTCTTTGATCTGCCATTTTGTATCGGACTCCATCTTGAACTTGTAATTTCTTTATGGTTTACTGTATTCTGCTAGTCGAGTCAGGGACGGATCTACAATGGGGCATCCGGGGTGATGACCTTAGGGGCCCCCGACCTTAGAGGTCTCCTGGCAGAGAATAAAAAGGGAAAATATTTAGCCCTTCCTGGACATATTTAAAAATTTTATTCAAAAACAAACTTGAAAAAAAATACACATATTAGTTGACTCAGAGTTTGCTAGTTTGACTTAATGTTAAAAAGAGATTTCAAATTTCCCGCGTCATTGGTTCATATCTGGTAGGCCCTGCCTTTACAGCTATTCGAGAATCGAGACTTGCGATGCGCGTGGTGATGTGTCTCGTGATACAGACATCTGTTTCATTCGGAGCTTCGTACCGTACTAACAACTGCGTAGTTACAGATTACGTATAGCTCCGTATAGCTCTGGTGAGGTTACATGAGTCACACAAGTTTTTTCATAAGTGCAATGAAGCACGCAGTCCAAAAATGAAGCGAACTCATCAAAGTGGCGCCCAAAAAAGGCGAGGAAAACAAGGGAAAATTGACGAAGCTGCTAAAAGCACTCAAAAAATGGCTGAGTGGCTGTCGAAAACAGGAACGAGTGATATGGAAGAAAGGTACATTTAGTAGTCTCACTTTAAATGGGTAAATGTAAATGTGCAGTTTGAATCTAGGTTTGTTGGAATGAAAAATGTTCTGAAAACTTATAAATTCCTGCAACCTCAGTATCTTACAAATTCATCCAAGAGCGAGTTGGAGCAAGAAACTTTTTTTTTTCCAAAACCTTTTAGAATGATGTGTCACTTTCCTTTTCCTCTCAGTTGCTTTCTGTACGGTCAACATTTTCAAACGAAATCAATTCAATGAAAGATGTCAAAGAGCTATCCCGTTTCTTGATAATTCAAAATGCGTCATTGTCGTCCAGTTATCCAGATGTGTGCTCAGCACTTCTGATGTTTCTAACTGTCCCTATCACTACTGCGAAAGCTGAACGGACTTTCTCTAAATTGAAGTTAATCAAAAACTACTTACGTACCTCAATGGGACAAAATAGACTTAGTAATGTAGCGCTATTGTCCATTGAAAATCGAAGAGCGCGCAAGATTGGCTTTAATAAGGTAATAAACAAATTTTCTTCTGTAAAATCTAGAAAAAAGTGTTTTCAGTTTCAAGTTTCTGCGTTTCTAACAAATTGTCATAAAAGCATTTGCAAACATTCTACATACGTAGGATATTGCCTGGAGCTTATAATAACTGTTTCTACAAGTTCTGAACAATAAATATCGTCATTAACAGAAAACTGTCGTTCTTACTCAATATTTATACGATATTATCATAACAAGTGATTTTAATATGGGGATCCAAATTGTCTTTTGCCCCGGGGCCTTTCCAATTCAAGCTCCGGCCCTAAGTCGACTCCTTTTATTTGACATCCATATTGAGGTTGAAAAATGTATATAATCCGCCATTTTGTCACGGATTCCATCTTAAGTGTGCAATAATACTGAGATAATGGGCCTTTCCAGTAATCTTTTTTTTCAAGTTGTTCGCCATGTGGGTTATTAGCGACTCGGTACGCTTACAGTTTATGAATTAATTATATTTCATTCAGGTACTTAACTATTGTAGAGAGTTTACTTTACAGTCATTTTCGAATAAAATTTTAAGGTTCTGTCTCTGTAGTTTGTACTTAGGGCAGTCAATTAGAACAGGTGCTGATGGGTCAATCTGGTGTGACCTATTCTTAGTCTTGTTAGTAAAACTTGGTGAGGGAGTCTTGTAGGTATCATTTTCCACGGTTTACGGTTTCACTTCAGTTTTTATTTCACGTAACTTCACTTTGGATTCTCGCCACTGACTCTGCCACGCACTAAGCACTTTTTCCTTGACGTAGATTTTTATTTCAATAACCGTTATTTCTTGTACTGTTATTGCACTTTCACTTCCGGTGGCCTCTTTTGCATGCTGGTCTACTTCTTCGTTTCCCAGGATTCCGATGTGGGATGTGATATCACTTTCCAGGTCAATTATATTGTCGATGGTGCTTCTCTACTCTCTAAAGCCGCTTTGTTCTGGAATTATTAATTTCCGTTGTTCTAGTTCCCATAATAATCGGTTATAAACCACTTTTTCCATAAGTTTGCACAAAGTGCATGTAAGTGCGATGGGTCTGTATGATTCTGCGAGCATTCTCTTTTTTCCTGATCCAAATTTTTTTGAGTATTTCAAGCAATATTTTCCTACCTGAGTCCTCCAGGTGTTGCAGGAAGGAAATTTTTATGTTATCGGGGCAGTAATCTTTTTATTGCTTTAAAATGAGTAATTTTATAAACAAATATCCCCGTATTTTTCTTTTTTTTTGGAGCTGGATTTCTATCCTAAAAAAATAGCAAGCGCCAGCTTTGAACTCTTTCAAATAAATATACTTGTTTGGAGATTGAAGCATCTAGTAAGGGAAGCCCATTATAATGATTAGATTTGATCCGCACAAAAGGTAAGTTAAGTGAAACCGTCTAAATAAAAAAATATTTTTCCAGGTACCTAAAAGTCAACAAGCTAAATTATTCTCCTTTATGAACCCGTTGGCTACTCACATCTGGCTCTACGTCCTATCTGCGTATATATTGGTATCTCTAACGATGTTCGTAGTAGCCAGATTTTCTCCGTGTGAATGGCACAATCCTCATCCGTGCGAGATCGATAACGAACTAGTTAAGAACCAGTTTTCTTTAGCGAATTCATTTTGGTTTACCATCGGTACTTTAATGCAGCAAGGATCCGATTTAAATCCGAAGGTGAATATTAATTTTTCATTTTAATTAAAGTATTCACTGTCAAATTTTTAAGGCTACGTCTACCAGAATCGTTGGTGGCATTTGGTGGTTCTTCACTTTGATTATAATTTCTTCGTACACTGCTAATTTGGCAGCGTTTTTGACTGTAGAAAGAATGATTACACCAATTGAGAACGCAGAAGATTTAGCTGGTCAAACTGAAATTCCTTATGGTACATTAGAAAGCGGTTCTACCATGACTTTTTTTAGGGTAAATATGAATATTTTCTTCAGCCATATACCTGGTGAACCAATAACTCGATTTCCCGACACTGGAGTCCGTTTCAATAGATGAATGAACCATTTGAGTCACAAGTGACGACAGTCGCTGAAATTCAAAATAGTCGTTGTCGTGACTATGCTTCCGGTACGCCACTGAGATTAATTCACATTGAAAAAGGGTAGATATATTTATATTTGAACCTAACCTCTAAGCCTCGTTTGATTTTTTGATTTATTTCTTTGAACTAGTGTGTGTGAAAGTGTTAGTTTAGTATAAATACCTTACTTGACGGCTCAGTTTTTTTATTTTAAGTGTATTAAGTATCAAATTTAAATCTTACATCAATCGGTGTTGGAGGAAAAGTAATTCATAGCCAAGGAAGGATATGTGGATAAGAAATAACATTCATTTGATGAGGCTAAAGATTCCCTTGTATTTGAAAAGGATACTTTAAGTGGTATTGAGTGCAATTGAGGAGATTGGATAATCCAATTGAATGACTTCGCTAACCAGGTTATTAGTAGAAAAAAAAACTATTGTCACAGTTTGGAAAAACATTTGAAGTTTTATAAATCTGTGATTAATCCTAATAAAACTATCACAATAATGAACCGTTTAAATGTATACGTTAACCCTAATCTTTGACATAAAAAAATGGAATTCCTTGATGTTTTGAAAAACAACATTCAAAATAGGATGCAGACGTACTTTTGGTATTGACAATGTGTCTTACGTCTTTTTCTACTGTCCCATACTGACAGTTCTCGTCACGTCAGTACTCTATTGTTTACGGTCAATAATTATTATTTATGAAAAGTGAATATCAATCTTATTGTTATATTAAATATGCCTAGATCCACGGAAAAACATCAGCATTTTGAGAGATCTCAAGTATTTTCAATTAGAAAAAGAAGCTGGTAATTATTAATTTCATAGCCTTTTCGAATTTGGCTGAATACGATCCTGATGATTTTATTTATCAAATTTAAGGTTAGCTATATGTCTAAATAGAAAATAAAATATACGACATATCCAAAACCCGGAAATACGTCACAAAATATGACGCACTAAAACTGTTTTCAACTATTTATTAACCTTTCAAAATTTTTACATTGTTAATTACAATAGGGATCGACCTTGAGAAAGGATCTTCCTTTGTTCCAAAATATTAAAATTAGTATAAGTGTGCCTAACTTCGTTATGGTTCAATTGATCACCACTAATTAACCAGTTAAAAGAACTGTCACTTTTCGTTTTTTTTTTTGGTCGTAGAAAAGGCTGCTTTTCTTTGGACCATGTGGTCTCAATAAATTTCGATTGAAATCGGAAATGTAGACAAAGTATTTAGTAAAATACCATAGGATGATTCTCACCTCAGTGGATTTATATACTTTGTCCACGACCACCTAATAATAAGTCAATATTTTACTTCCTAACTAAAGGTATATGGTACCCATATATCAAATGTCGTGAATTATGGTTCATAATTCACGACTAGAGATGGGGGTACAATATGAAATAAATTATTAAATCTGTGTATTTTGTTCAGGAAATTTGTTTCTGACATATATCGTATCTATAAAATATTGTAATTTTTAGTATTGATACTTTTCATAACAATATTTTCTAATATTAAGTATTTTAAAACAATATATTTATAACGGTACGTTGTATTGATACTTTCTACAGTATCGCCCATCTCTATATATGTCAAATTATTTGAAGTAGCTGCCACAACATTTTGAGGTTAGTAATATGCCAAATCGCTACTGACTTTTATTTATTAATAAATAAATTAAGTGTCGTGGACAAAGTATAGTATTCTACTCGCAATTTATGGCCATAATTCACTTGGGTGACTTCAAACGTCACCCATCGTGAATTATGGCTATCATAAATTGCTCGTTTAATAATATACTATTACTCATATCCCTGGTACCCAATGAAATTAAAATCGTTATGTCTATGATTTAAAGATCCAACGTCAAATTTCAACTATGACGTCACTTCCACGCTTTTGTCAGTAACGTTGGTGGCCCGTTCTCTATTGAAACGGACTCTATATCAAAAAACCATCGAACTTTCTTTGAGCATAATAGTATTTTATCATTTTCTTCATTTTACTATTGAAAAATTTTAGGATTCGATGATAGAGACGTATAAAAAGATGTGGCGCTTTATGGAAAATCGAAAACCGAGCGTTTTCGTCCCCACATACGAAGAAGGAATTCAAAAGGTCCTCGATGGAAACTACGCCTTCCTAATGGAGTCTACTATGCTGGATTACATTGTACAACGTGATTGTAATCTAACGCAGATCGGCGCTCCTTTAGATTCCAAAGGTATTTGCTAAATAATTTCTCATCCTTGAAAATATCGATTAACAAAATACTTATTAAGGATACGGAATCGCCACACCGAAAGGTAGTCCTTGGAGAGACAAGATATCTCTTGCTATATTGGAACTTCAAGAAAAAGGGGAGATTCAGATGCTCTACGATAAATGGTGGAAAAAAAGCGGAGACATTTGCCATAGAAACGATAAAGGAAAGGAGTCGAAAGCTAATTCCTTGGGGGTGGACAACATAGGGGGTGTTTTCGTTGTTCTTCTTTGCGGTTTGGCGTTCGCAGTGATAATTGCTATTTTCGAATTCTGCTACAATTCGAAGAAAAACGCTTTGAACGACAAAGTGAGTGTAAACATTCTTCAGTTTTCCGTTATTTAAATTTCACATTTTAGAGATCAGCCAGTGTACCTCACCAATCCCTTTGTTCGGAAATGAAAAGCGAATTTTGTTTCGCTCTCAAATGTGGTGGTTCTCGACAACGTCCAGCTCTTCGAAGAAAATGTTCTAAATGTTTGTCTGGAGTATCTTACGTCCCGGCTATGCTGGAGATTCCTCCACATCCTCCTTTACCTCCAGTGAGAGCTCTCCCGAGAAATTTGGTGTCTTCACCATTAGATATTCCTCGTAGATCTGAGGTAAGACAGAGTTTGACAACTATATAGTGGATTTTTCTTATTTTTTCTTATTATTTTTGTTTCAGAGGGACCTATTTGATCGCTAAATTTCTGTATAGTGCGTTCCAAGATATATTAGAAAATTATCTCGTATTATTATTTGACATTTGACGACGTGTTTACAAAGAATATTTGGTTAGATACCTATTGAAATCCTTTTTATTAATATGTACGTACTAATTGGATCTGAAAATAAAAAAATATTTAGAAGCGAATGTAGAAATTGGGTCGCATTTAAAAGAAACGCGAATGAGGAGATAGTAAAGTTTTAATGATACTTCTTTTAATGCAATACCACCTAAAGAAGATGAGTCTGATTCAGACCTCGGACTCTCGGTTTTGTAATTTGGAAGACGAAACTAGGAAGCACATACTATGCTCATGCCCACCTCTGGACAGGGTAAGGTATAATATATTCGGTTTTAGTATCTTACAGCCGAACGACTTCAAAAAAGTATCACCAAATATAGTCAAATGCAGTCTTATCATGCGGGTCATACGATTCAACAAAGACATACTGTTTTTTGTTTTCTTTCATTGCGTTTAATCATAACATCCAAATAAAATCCGTAAGTTGAATAAGACAGACAATTTCGACGGGAGAAAAATGAGATGTTTGCAGCGATTCTAAAAAGTCTTTCGCCAGCGAAGTTTTTATTTAAATGTCAGTTTTGTGACTTTGACAATTCAAAGGGATAATATGAATAATAAGCATTTTTTCGGTATTTTGCATCCTCAAGCAAAAAAATATGGTACTTAATCTGATAGATTATTTCGAGAATGGATGAAAAAGTGGAAATTTGCCAACCATCATTATTTTCTACGGGGATATTTTTAATCTTACATTTTGGTAACCTCTGTGTCTTCTTATTTGATACATATTGTTAGTGTCCTTTGAATCCGCACAAGAGCACTTTTGACTATACAACCATAGACTTCGTCAGAAGCACAGGCTTGTGGGGTAAATTGTAATCCCTAAGTGGTGAGCCACAATAGACCTGTCGGGGATCGCAGTGCATAGAACCTAACCTAACTAATGCTAGGTTAAAATAAATTCTTCAATTTTTTTCCGATTAAATTAGACCAAAATGGTTTGAACAAAAAGTACTCGACCTAAGCGGATTCTGTTCAACGTATCGGTGAAGTTTTTTCGCAGTTGATAGAACTTTCGTTTTCTACTACCTATATCTTACAACGCACTATATCTAAGATGATCGAAGACTTTAAGCACACTTGCACATTTATAGTGACAATCTAGATGTTTTTAGATACGAGAAACTGTTTGAATAAATAAAATAAAGTAATAAGTAGTTCTTTTATTCATAAAAAAATAAATCCTTTTATAAAATATCCTTAAAAAATATATGTACGCAAGCTGATGGTTATTGGCAACTGTAATTAATGACGGTGAAATGTTTGTTAAATTTGTTTGGGTATATAGATGTGTATTATATAATGTAGATAAATCGTTTTTATTTAATAACAGCATGGATTAATCTTGTGATGATCGAAATTGTTAGGTAACAGATTTATTATACCTATTTTGTTTATAATAATAGTCTAATATTCGACTATGAATGATGATTGATAGTTTCATTTAAAACAAATTTAGGCCCGTGAAAATATATAGGCAATACATCGAATAAATAAAGAAAAAGAGAAACATTGGCAATACGATTCCATTTTTTGACGCAGGTGAGTTTTTTAATGTGAAGTAAGCTATACGCCCTGAGTGAACGCTAAAAATAAGTAGTATCTTTTATAGTGCAAGTATTAGGATGCTTTTTTGGACTTACTTTTTTATTTTCGCCCCCGACCCAAAATCCTGTTGGAAATATCCAAAAAGGAGTACCCTGAAAATTTGCTGTAGATTAGAATTGGAGTGGCTCTTTGTCCTATCCCACTGCGACCTTTGCTTATCTATTGTGGTCCTCCCTATATGTAGAGCTCGATATCTAGCTTTATTCTTTTCTCAGACTTAATAGCCTGGATACCGCCTCCCTTGCGCCCTTGCGTAGCTATCTGTCCTCGATTTTTCTTCTCCGAGTAAGGGAAACAGCACCCTTGATAGGCCTTGTGTGCATATGTTTCCTCAGCCTACAATGTCCGGTCAGCATTCCCACCATCATCCTTGTCGTTTCTCGACTTTGACATAGTAGGTCGTGTGACAGTTTGGCCGAAGAGCTTTTAAAGAATAATTTAGCGTGCCTTTGTCCTGGGGTTTCATACCACCAGCGCAACGCCTGGTTGTTGATCCATTTGTGGATGCTCTTTTTACTTAGGCATTTAGCAATTCCACAGTAAGGTTCCTACCCTATCACGACCTCCGTTGCTCCCTGCTTGGCTAATTCATCGGCCTTTTCATTGCCTTTTATTCTTTGGTGACCTGCCCAAGTAGCAATTTAAATTCTATAAGGTTTGTATGAACAGCTATAAGATATATCTTATAGGATACTAAAATTCTTATAACGGTCTACAAAATAATTGAATGATCCTCATACAACTAAAAAGTGTCCATTTTTATACAACTGTTTGGTTGTATAACAGTTCTATTAAAAGTTTATACAACTCTTATATGACTGTTTAATACACATTTATACAACTCTTAATCGACTGTTTTATAATCATTTATACAGCTACTATAAAATAATTTAATAGTGTGTCATGTAGTCACATCTATAAAATGGGATTGAAGCGGCACTATGAAGGTCTCACAAAATGGTTATATAATGCAATATATTCTTTTATAATGCTGTTATTTCGAGCACAATGGAAGAAACATTTTGTCATTTAGCAGTTTATAAGAGTATTTCATTTTTTAGTGAAGAATATCAGAACCAAATTATATTTCAATTTGAACGTGCATCATACATTTCATTTGTAGAAATGGAGATTTATCAAAACGACTTGGGCCGCTTGGGCGGACATCGATAGTAAAAATTATAATTTCATTTGGATGGTTTAATAGCACAAATTTTGATACGCCGCAAATTTTACTGATATATTATAGGTATATATTTGGCAAGGAAATGAAGCGCTTCAATTCTGGTTAAGTTTCAAGTAGATACTTGGAAAAAGAATAAAATAGAATATCCTAAAATACTTTTTTTTATTATTTTAATAGTTTATCACTTCATATGGATATTTTTTCACAATATAATTCTCTAAATAATGTCACATTTTTCAATATAGTTTCATGTTTCCAACTCAATTGCTCATAATGGCGGCGATAGCGGTACAAGAATTGCTTATTTAAGCTTGGCCATTTATAAAACAACAATTTTATCCCAAAGAAATGCCTTAAACAATATTTTATTGTGAAATGGAACGGTATACGATAACTGTTTTATAACGAAGAATATTTAGTCACTATACAACTAAAAAGTGTTTTATAATGCAACGCAATTGAATGCTATAAAATATTATACAGCTTCAATAAGACAAGCTTAACTAACTATTTTATAATGTTGTAGCTGTTAGTTACCTATAAAGTATATTATAGAACTCTTATACAATAGGTATAAAAGTCTTATAAAATGATATTTTTGATATTGTATAAACTTGCTTATAAGGTATTATTTCTTTTTTAAAGAAATGATCGTATAATGCGTTATACCATATATTGTAAAAGTCACTATAGAATCATTTAATACAACAATTTTCTTTAAAAAACAAAATTATCGCAACAAAAGGCTCAATAAAAACAAAAATTCCTTAAAACAACGCTATTCGACTGTTATACAATTATTCAGTCCTCTTAAAATTCCATTTTGCTAGTTGGGTGGTTCACAGGCTAGAGTCACTCTATTATGACTAGAGCATGGATTTTTAAGCATAAAAAAACTTATAATAGGCGCTTAAAAAAGCTTAAAATTTTCTGAACATAAGCTCATAAATATGCATAAAATTTAAAAAAAGCAACAAAAAGTAATTTATAAAAACGAATATCTTTATTTATATCATACAGTTTTACACAAAAAACATAAAAATAAAGTCATTTCGTCATAAGATAATGTAAATAAAGAAACTATATTGCCTTAAAAAAACCAGAAACTTACTTCTTGCAAAAAACACTAAATAATAGGAATTAATGAAATTTTAAACATTACAAACTACTCGTCTTTGAGTAAACCAATAACTAATTGTTTTTCGAAATTGTCAACAGTAAATCCCATTCTTCTATCACTCAGCACAAATTTTAAATGAGAAAAACTTCGTTCAAAATCCACGCTGGTAATTGGTGTATATTTAAATTTAGGAACAATAGCTGCATCTATCGCAAGATCTTCAACATTTCCTTTGATAACATTTGCTATTTGGTTTAAAACTCTATACCCTCCATTTTTATTTAGCACTCCAGTCAATTTATTAAAAATTAAAACTCCTGAAGCGCCACGTACTTTTGAGCTCTCGTTCTTAAATGTTTCGATTATTTCCAAAGCTTCTACAAGAGGAAGTGTCTTTTTTTCGAGTTTTGTGATAGCTAACAAAGCTGTAGTTAGCCTTAATAAAGTTTTGTTTTACCTCTTCATTTTTCACAATCTCTTGACACTTTTCAATCTATTGGGAAGCCGTTTTAAGAAACTCTAATATAATTTCCTTAAAAGACTCAAAATGATCCGCAAAATAGTTTTTGGAAATTTGGAAATCGAATAACAGCGATGTTGTCACGTTGTGAAATAATATCAAATAAATTAATCGGAAATTGACAAATATATTAAAAACTGTTACATATCGAGAAGTAAATGTACAAAATTAGCACCAAATACACCACTAATTGTTAAAATATGCATAAAACTAACACAAAAAAAATAAATGCATTAAAACTGAAAATAGGCATAATGGCACAAAAACAAATTGACCCTGTGAATCCTCTTATTGAAATTCATGCATATATGTGATCAAAATACATCTGCCATAAAAATTACTTATGGCATAATAGCTATAAATCTCTATCTCTAATTATGACTACCTAGTCTGTTAAGGGCCTTACTTGCGACACTCCCACACCAGATTGGATGTTATCCTATATGAGCGTATGGTTATCCATCTCCTGTCTTATCAACTCTTCTGCACAGCATTGCACCGCCATTACCTACCTGCCTGAAAGACAGTAGCATGTTTCCATAGGTTTAGAGAGATCGTGATCTTCTCTTGTACCCCATATATTCTGGCTCCTACTCCAGAGTCTGTTTTTGAGCCATCAGTGTACCATATTATATGTTGAGATTCGCTGTTAAATATTAACTGTAAGTACTGGTAAACTTTTTTTAAGTATCTATAATAATATCTTAGTCATATTTATTGAGACGGTGGACCAGTTCTTGGATCGTCGCTAGAATTAATCCGTCCAAGTTTAAATTCTTCATACGTACCAACGAGAAATTGTCGACTGGTGAAAACCAACTCGACAAGACAGTCTTGGAAAATTGTAAAAATAATCAACTTTAAAAAGGTTAGGTTAGGTTAAAGCGTTCTAAAACATTTGCGTTAATTAAACATAACAATTAATTTTGACATTTGATATTTGTTTAAAACACAACCCTCGTAAATCATATTAAAAAAGGGAAAAATTTAGTTTAACATAAAATGAACTTAATGAGGCTCTATGCAAAGGAAGCCGTTTGTATTAGCCTTGGATATACATAATTAAATTTATTGGTGCACTTTTAAAACAAACGTGTTTTTATTTTAAATAAAATTAATCGCCCAAGTTTCATTGATATTTTATCTTACGTAACTTGAAATGATATAACAGCGAACAATGATTTTCTGCCTCACAAACGGGTTCATATTCTTTTAACATTTTTTAATCGACTGTACTTTTTTAAGGTCGCCCATAATGGACTCATGTTAAAAACGTTTCACTCTAACCTTATTCATTTTGGATTGTATCAATCAAACGGAAAAATTATGTCGAATACAATAAAAAATCAAGCAATGCGTTGAAAATTTATTATCATGGGATTTTTTTATTATATCAGTTCAGTTATTGGATTTCTTGACAATCTTATGCAACGCCAACTGGTTCATATTCACTGTCGAGTAAGTATGCTCGATATACAACAAAATAAATTGCAACAAGATTTTTTTATGTTCTAATATAATTTATTGATCTACTGAATGATATGGAATCAAACAAGTTTCGATATTTTTAGAATTCCTGTGAAATTATTGTTAAATTATCATTCGTGTTCACGAACGTCGATAGCAATCGTTGAAACGATAAGAAGAAATCGACCCAGATGTTAAATGATTCTTTCCTTTTGCATAGGACTTATCTGTCTAAAAAAACACACCCTAAACAAGTAGATCTTTCGTAATATTTTTCGATGATATAGATAGCGAGATATGTTAGACAGGTGACTGTTAAATACTGAGATCACGATTTTTTATCCTTTACCAGTCATCACAACTGTGTTTCAAGCAGAGACGATCGACGCTTTAGCCTGCAGTGATGAAAACATCAGAAGAGGATATACCGGACAAAAAATTTAAATTTTTTCACTGACAGCCAGGCTCTGCTTAAAGCTATCAGCAATCCAACATCCAACAACTAGGTCTAAGCTGGTGAAAAACTGGCAAGAGACAACAAAGTGTCTCTAATATGGGTGCTGGCACATTAGGAGATTGCAGGGAATGAAATGGCAGACCAACTAGCTAATGAAGGCTCTAAAGGAGCCTTCACAGGTCCGGATCCGTTTTGTGGAATCAGAAAGGATTACATAAGAGGGGAAGTCTGGAGCTGGCTAGTTGAAGAACACCAACTCAAATGAAGGCTGACACAAGGACAGCTCCATACTAAGAGTCTACTGGATAAGTTAGACAAGGAACTCTCGTACAGGCTGTTGAAACTGGGTAAGAGAAATTTGAAGACAGTTACCGACCTGATGACTGGACACTGTACCTTGAGGAAGCATCTGCATAGGCTGGGCAAATTTAGTGAGCCTATGTGCAGAAAATGTGAACTCTACGATGAAACACCTACTCACATACTCTGCTTCTGTGAGAACTTAAAAGGACTCAGACAGAAGCACTTTGGAGTGGAAATAACACAACCATCACAACTACTAAAGATCCTTCCAGATAAACTAGTGGTCTATATAGAAGACACGAAGCTTCTGGAATGGAAGTAGGTAGATAACATGGGTAATGGTACAAACATTCAGTTCAAGTGAGAACAACCCAAGCATATGAATGAATGTCGTTAATAAATAAAGGGCAGAAGAATTTAAATAGTTATTTATGCTATCAGTTACGAAATGCCTAATTTTGTGTAACGCGTGAGATTTTTGCGGAACGAACGAAGTGAGTTTCGCAAAAACTCACATACTCACATACTCACATACTAAAAATTTGTTACGTGGTGTGATGAGAAGAAAATTAAACATGTTAATGCATATTTTGATGGTAAGAAAGATCTAAAAGTTTCCAGGTTCCGGTAGACTTCGCGACCCTCGGAATTTTATGTTAATTTTAGATTTGTTTGAAAGCTTACCTTTAATAAGGCAGATTAGAACAAAAATCACAATTTTAGTTCAAAAAATTGTACTTTTTCAACACTAATTCATGCTATTTCACGATAAATATTTTCACTATAAACAGTAAAGGTTATTATCTTGAACTAAATCTCAGTCTGTTTCACACAAAAAACCGGAAGAAAATACTTAAATTTTGCCAATTTTTAGAAATATTCGTAAGCATAAATATTTTCGTTTGACACTTGAGCTTATAAAATTGTACACTAAAATCTCATGTCAGAGCTTATGTCTAGATATCGTAGGTTCACAAATTAGGATCAGGTGACACTTCCTAACGGCGTTGTCAAATGGTCTTATTTTTCTTTCAGCTGAATACATTGTAATAGATTACATGAATATATCAAAATATAAAATTATTTGCATTTATAATCATGAATATTTATATAATAGTTAGATTAACATTTTTTTTCTCATTCTTTTGCTCCGTATTTAATGACATTTTAGTTACACTTTGATCGGTGTCAGTTGGTCGGGAAGCGGTATGTGTTGAATTATGATATTTTTTTTGCTCTAGTAGAAATCCCATGAAGTCAGGCAATTTGAGGTGAAGAGATGTATTCCCTTCCCCTTCTCGAAGAAGTGTCTAATAATTTGTATTCCACATGAATGCACACCGGGTCGACCCGGCGCGCTCGCTTCGCTCGCGTTATCAATCAATCAATCCAGATCTTTGAATTATAAAATTCATTTATAAGCATATAATATACTGACATCCCTTCCCATTTTTGGAAAACATCATATGGAACAAAAATCATTTTATATTCATGTCCATCAATACCTACATACATGTTTA
>CAJUYG010000162.1:237841-253830 GCA_910591675.1 Galerucella calmariensis | reverse complement strand
AGACATTGAAAATACGAATCTTGTTGAAATATTAAGAAAATATATGAAGTTGCGTCCCCAGGTTCTTAAACAAAACAGATTTTTTGTAAAATATGCGAATGGAAAATGTACCAGAAATGGGAATGGGAATTAACACATTTAGCAGTCTGCCAAAAGTTATTGCACAATTTCTTGGTCTTTCAAATACTGTTCTATATACTGGCCACTGCTTCAGAAGAAGCTCTGCCACTTTCCTAGCAGACAGTGGCGCTGATATTTTAAAATTAAAGAGGCATGGAGGTTGGAAATCTACCTCTGTTGCGGAGGAATATGTTGAAAATTCCATGAACAATAAAAAACTTATAGCGCAAGAAATATTTGGTGAAACATCTAATGCAATGTGCGCCGCTTCCCAAATAACAGCAAGTTCAAGCAATGAAAAAAATATGTCGTCGGGAATTAATTTGAATAATTGCAATAATTGTGTTATCAATATTTACAATAATTAATTAATTTATGTTTTTAACTTGTATTATAACAGTTTAATAAATAGAATAATTTTTGTCACTAATTTTGAAATACATTTTTCGTCACCAATTGCATAAAATTTTACTTTATGCAACTAGTTACAAAAAGTAAGACGTTTCATAATATGTCAAACAGTTTTAAAAAGTGTCACTTTATATGTCAAAATCAGAAAAATGTTTATTACAATTATAGTACAAAAAAATAGTTTCATGTATTCCAAATTTGGTAATAAAAAATTAATATAGCTCGTACAGAAGGTATATTTTCAGTTTATCTACACTCTACAGCATCAAACTTGTCATTCGTTAATACAAAGGAATACAAAAGAACGTCTCTGTATATATCGGCACTTTGTCACGTGGAAAACGGTTTTCATAATGAGCTATATGTAATGTACATTATAATATACATGATTACACTTTTTTTGCATCTCAGCATTATTAAACTTGATAAAACTAATTCACAGGCTACTGAGCTGCAGAAAGGATTGGAATGCAGTTTATTATCACATTTCACATTCAATTAAAATAAGGTTAATGATGTAAGATCTATACAGGCTGCCTACTTATTGACAATGTCGACATTTTATCTAGTTGGTTACTGTGAAACAATGCTCTTATTATTTTTGATAATCGGACATGGATTGTCAGATTTTTAAGAGCTCGAAATAATGGTTTTGTTGTGTTTTAAAACTACCCACAGTTATACACGAAACTAAGACAAATCTGATTGTTAGTCACGATTTTTTGTGACAAATGCCAAGGAAATTATGAGTATTTGTAAATACTGGTAGTCTTAAAAGTTTCGGATCCATTTTAAACTTCTTATAATAAGTATAGAAATTTTACAAAGAAAATGGGTTCCATGGAAGGAAATGAAATAGCATATGCTCTAGCAAACAGAGGAGCTGAAACTTACGGAATTATGAATTATAAAATTTTGCAACCGTTAAACAGCCGAAGCTGAAGCAAATAATTCTCCTTCGTTTACAAACAGTAGAGGGTAGATTATTATATGTTTAAATACTTATATAATAAATATAAGTATCGCTTATAACTGTCAAATTGATAACTTGTGAAGAGAACAGTTTTAGAGATATTGGACCGTCAAAGCGTTGCGGGACAACCGGTGTAATACATAGGTGAATATGAGTAAGATGCTAATTTATCTTTACAATTGTAAATCAACTTTTACTAAAAAGAAAGAGTTGGGTCACGGTAGACTGAAAACAGAATTCAATGACATAAGCGTTTATTAAATATTTCGGTTGCAAAAAAAAAATAATAAGGCACAAAATGAATTCAACGAAAAGGAACCAAGACATATTAATTTCCGTGAATTTTAAACAACACAGACAACTTGCATTAATTGGTTCAGTTACAGAGTCTGCAGTTTATTATGTGGTCAAGTAACCTTTAAGTACTTTTAATACGTCAAAATGTAACATATAATTCACAAATTATCAGGTCAGGAGTAGAAAAAAATAAAATGCTTAGCACATTGAATCATACCAGAAAATGTTATTTTTGTTTTGGAGAAGTGAAAATCAGTAAGGCAAACTTCATGACTATTATTTCATAAAGTAAATACATAGGTCATTCCAAAACATCTGACTTTGACAGGGCGGCCATATTGACCATATTGTGCTGGGTCCCTCGATTAGTTGGAGTTGGAGTTTGTGTGTTTTGACATGTGGTGTAAGTCACTTGGTTGTCAGACAGACTTTGTATAACAATGTCAAAGTAATATTTATTTTATTTAAAAAATAAAAACTTCAAAAATACACATGGCGCAGTCAATAAACTGTCTCTTCATTGAATTAATTAATAATTAAAATGTTAGTTAGGTGACGAGAAAAACCATCAGCATAGGATTTCTGTATTCAAGAGCCACAGGATTCAGGTGTAGGTACAGAGAGATCAATTAAATAGCCATCTCGCATGGTTGAAATAGCCGAACATCAAAAAAATATACCTTATCTCTTGCTCCTTCCATTTCATACTTAACAACACTACAATACAAAGACGTTTTAAATAATTTTAAGAACTTATTACTGATTAAAGTATGGGAAGTAAATAGAATATGACATGAGGACCCAGAACAATATGGCTGTCAGTGATCAGTGTTATGTTATCTATGGCAGTGATGTCATTTTGGAATGATCTATTGGCGAGCTAAAAATTGAGGTTACATAAGAAGTTGCAAGTCATTTAACACATGATTGTAATAGTAGTAACCAAAATCATTTGTTTTCCTAAATTAAAATGAATATTGTTACAAAAATACTAGGCATAACTGTGATATGAAAAACAAAGTTAAATTTTTACGCACATATTCAAAGAATGGAACCAAATTACGGAATTTTATGAACGGAAATAATGAAATGTATCGAAGCAACAAAAAAGAAAGAAGAATAAAATCAACATGTATAATACAAGCAGAGCCAGGAAAAGCTTAGTTTGTAGAAAGAAAGAGTGTATGTTCGGAAAGAATGTCGATAGGTGTGTGGATAGAGGAAAAAAGCCTTGATTGTATCTAGGTTGTAACGAAAGTGTCCATGCACCAATACGAACCTATTACAGATTTTTCTGGCGTGGAAAAATGAAACAACTTTTCGTGTTCTTTTTACTTCTTATGAATAAGGGAATTGTTAAGACTTCGGTCCTGAATTATAGTTGATTTCGTAATAAATAATCCGGATTTGTTTGTGTTATGCTAGATGGTTAAATATGTTGCAAGAAGGTGTGTTGGTTTGAAGGATTCTCGACTAAGCTTGGACCCATCGTATTAACCAGATTAATAAGGATATTTACCATTCTTTTTGTTTATCGAAATTTTTATACAAAGTATTGAATCAAAATTCGATTAAAATGTATCAATACATTCCTAACTTTCTTCAGTACACGTGGATACAGGAATTATTGTAAAAGTTTCAACTTTGAAGACCTATAGCTCGGACACAAGGATCTTCAGCACTTAGATATGAACGTATACATCTATCTTCTGAGAAATCAGTAAAATTTAGATTCGGACATCTCTGCTAACACAATGAATAATATTTAAAAAAAAAAGCATAAGCTCCATTACTTTAACATCTACAGTAATTGGAGTAATTATATTAACTTAAAACAACTTTCACTTTCTTAAAGGTCAAAAATTGCGTCACGACAATCATCCGTTGTTTGTGAGCCACTGAAGCAAAAGCCACTGGTTGAATCGTGAACATATTAATGTTATTTCGTCATCCATGAAAATAACTTTAGGAAATATTGCAATATTAAGGTTAAGATAAGAAAATTAGCCAAATTTTTGACAAAAAATTGTTTTCGACATAAAAAAATGCTCAAAATTCGTCTAGAGGGTTTTTTGCGACAAGAAATTGACTGCCACAGTTTGTTTTTGTATAAAATTATTTTTTCTTCTTCAAATGGTCCACTTTTTAAAACTAAAGATACTCATAACTCGACTAATATGATAAATAGAACGTTCTAGTCTTACCCAATCGATTAAGGGGAAAATTTTACATATTCCAGTTGATTTTAAGTCCATTAATCCGAGCAATAGGGAAGTTAGCGGAGCCAGTTTATATTAAATATTCCCATACCTATCCCTTGCCTCAAAAGTTTCGACAAAAAAAATTGTTTTGACAAAAAAAATGCTCAAAGTTCGTCTAGAGGGGTTTTTTGGGATGAGAAATTAGTTACCACAGTTTGTTTTTGTATAAAATCATTTTTTCTCCTCCAAATGGAGTAATGAGATTTTCGAAAATCCACTTTTTAAAACTAAAGATACTCATAACTCGACTAATATGATAGATAGAACGTTCTAGTCTTCACCAATCGAGTTAGAGGAGAATTTTACCTATTCCAGTTGATTTTTAGTCCATTATTCCGAGCAAAAAGGAAGTAAGAGGAACGAGTTTATATTAAATACTTCCATACCTATATCCCTTGCTTCAAAATTTTCGAGAAAAAAAATGTTTTCGGCATAAAAAATGCTCAAAGTTCGTCTAGAGGGTTTTTGGGATGAGAAATTAGCTGCCACAGTTTGGTTTTGTATAAAATCATTTTTTCTCCTCCAAATGGAGTCATGAGATTTTCGAAAATCCACTTTTCAAAACTAAAGATACCCATAACTCGACTAATATGATAGATAGAACGTTCTAGTCTTCACCAATCGACTAGGAGGAAAATTTTACCTATTCCAGTAGATTTTTAGTCCACTATTCCGAGCAAAAAGGAAGTAAGAGGAACGAGTTTATATTAAATACTTCCATACCTACCACTTGCTTCAAAATTTTCGAGAAAAAAAATGTTTTCGACATAAAAAATGCTCAAAGTTCGTCTAGAGAGGTTGTTTGGGATGAGAAATTAGCTGCCACAGTTTATTTTTGTATAAAATCATTTTTTCTCCTCCAAATGGAGTCATGAGATTTTCGAAAATCCACTTTTCAAAACTAAAGATACTCATAACTCGACCAATATGATAGATAGAACGTTCTAGTCTTCACCAATCGATTTAGAGGAAAATTTTACCTATTCCAGTAGATTTTTAGTCCATTATTCCGAGCAAAAAGGAAGTTAGAGAAACGGAGAGTTTATATTAAATACTTCCATACCTATATCCCTTTCTTCAAAATTTTCGAGAAAAAAAATGTTTTCGACATAAAAAATGCTCAAACTTCGTCTAGAGGGGTTTTTGGGATGAGAAATTAGTTGCCACAGTTTTTTTTTGTATAAAATCATTTTTTCTCCTCCAAATGGAGCCATGAGATTTTCGAAAATCCACTTTTCAAAACTAAAGATACTCATAACTCGACTAATATGATAGATAGAACGTTCTAGTCTTCACCAATCGACTAAGAGGAAAATTTTACCTATTCCAGTAGATTTTTAGTCCATTATTCCGAGCAAAAAGGAAGTTAGAGGAACGGAGAGTTTATATTAAATACTTCCTATATCCCTTGCTTCAAAATTTTCCTAAAAAATGCTCAAACTTAGGGGTTTTTTGGGATGAGAAATTAGCTGCCACAGTTTTTTTTTGTATAAAATTATTTTTTCTCCTCCAAATGGAGTCATGAGATTTTCGAAAATCCATTTTTTAAAACTAAAGATACCAATAACTCGACTAATATTATAGATAGAACTTTCTAGTCTTCACCAAACGATTTAGAGGAAAATTTTACTTATTCCAGTGGAGCGTTTTTTTGGGACGAGTTATTTACTGCCAAAGTTTGTTTTTGTATGAAATCATTTTTCTCTTTCAACTGGTTCCATGAATATTTCGAAAATAAACTTTAGATTTTCTACAGTGAGGGATTTTCCAGACATATTATTTATTCACCAATCATTAACAAACTAAGTCTATATATAACTAAGGTAGATAGTGTGATGAAAAAAACTTCTTATATTATTTCAGTGAAGGTTCAAAATCACTTAAAAGAACTATATCTAAAAAAACAATCAGAAGTTTCATTTAGATTATTATTCATGATCATGTTATTACTGCCAAATTATGTAGGTAGGTACTTATAAGAGGTAGTACAATTGGAGGGGTTGGTTGTTTCGTCGCAAAGTCAAAAATAAGAAAGTAACAGTTCTTCACCAAGCTGGCGTGCGTTTGAAACAATTTCAAATCTTCAATTCTCAACGATTGTGCGTGGTGGTACAACTACGGTTTTTTATGTGGTACTCATATACTGACACTGATTATACCTCTGCGAAGATTAAGTGATCGGAATTAACAATCTATTCACGAATGGTTGTGAGGCTATCGAGGTAAGTGGACATTTTATTATTGTTGCGTATTTTTTAATTATCTTAATTGATTTTATAATAATAAAAGCTCTGGTTTTAGATTTTTCAAATTTTTTTATAATACCTATCTAAATTAGTTTTGTTTCATAGAAAAAAAAACTGCTCAGTTGGAGTTGATGAAAAATTAGTTGAAAAAGTTTTTTTGAAATTTGTATTTATCCACATTTTTATAAAAATGAGTTACTGTACACCCTAAATACGAATAGGGTGTTACTATTATTACAAAATGTTAGTTTCTGAGCACTTTTATTGCAATATTTAAAAAATATATTCAGAACATTGAAAAATGATGCAATTATGCTGTCAGAGATCACTCACTGCGAGTTAAGCTTGGCTAAAGTGTCGTCTTTGATGAAGGCGTTAAATTTAAAAACTGAAGAGCAAGTTGTCGGCTGAGATGCAAAACCGTGTAACTCCGTTTTAACAAATTTCACAGGAGACGATAAAAATTGATATTTTTGGTTAACTCAAATCACTTTGTTGAGTAATAAGTATTGATAAATTATGGAAGAATGAAGAAAAAACTATGTATTTCTTTGGTTTTAGGGTTTGTTAATAGATGGAGCTCTTAACTTCTGAAATTTCTGTATAAAAATCTCAATTTTAGAAATTTCCGTGCTTGCACGGTTTTGTATCTCAGCCTACGACGTGTGACCTACTTCATTTGTATTAGTTTAAAATCCATTGTGTTCTGTGAACTTTTAAAGCATAATAATCAGTAAATAATGTCAAAATTTAATGTTAATAACAAATATACTTAACAGGACAGTCAGCGACACCAAAATACAACCCGCGGAAATTCCTAAAGCTTCAAAATTATTTTCTTTTCTTCTACTCAAGTACACTCGTCTAAAAAGTATTAAACACATTATTTATTCTCATAATACTGCTTATTTTTTCACCTGTTTTACCGGAAAACCAATCATATGAACCCAAAATAGGGCGGAAAGTATTTATTAGATTAGAATATTCTTAACGCCACTATTTTGTGGTATTTCACCATCTGTCAATTGAGTACTTTGAAATGTCACGTGTATGTATGTATGTATTTTGGGGTGACATTCACTTCTACTTAGTTCCAGAGGAAACTTTCATCGACTAGCAGCTCCTTTAGTCCTAATTCGCGGAGGAATCTCAGGATATCTGCAGGCTTCAGTGTAACGTTGTAATTATTGTTTTATTTATGATTTTAAAGAAAATATGTAAGCGGTTAATGTGACATACGAAAACTGTATTTAGAATGACGTTTCAATAATCATCACGAGTTTGGCACTAGGTGTCTATACTTTACATCTCCCTTTCTTTGTGAACTAGATATAACTTATATAACTTAATATAATATTGTAACTACAAATTCAAGTAGTATTAAAGATCAAGTCTACTTATTGGTTTAATCACTCTACCAAATCTTGATGACCTTAATGCTGTCGCTGGTTGAGCCAGGTTCGAATTCTGTAAATGATTAGAAGTGTTTGGTGACGAGCTTGTTGATGCTGGGAGTGACCTAGAAACAGCTGGCAAATGTTCTTGTGTTGGAACCTGTTGTACTGCTGGTTCATCTGTGTATTTAGTTTCAGGAATTACCACTCTGTTGCTAGTAATGTCTGCTTGTGTCTTGTGCAAATGACTGAAGTTTCTACGTAGGATTTGGCCTTGATCAGTTTGAATGATTACAGATCTTGGTAGACCTTCGGGCTTTTCTACCACTCTTGCCCTTTCCCATTGGCGATGAGCAACTTTGAGCCTGACTTTTTCATTAAGGGGCATCTACCAAATTCGACCTTGCACAATTATGCTTTGTATATTTTTTTGTTTCCCTACGTCCTCACGTTTAAGTTCACATAACGAAAATTTTATTAGAAATATGAAAGCTCCGCAACATGTAGGTAGCGAAGCGGTCCAAGCGGATTTTGGTTCACGTACTACTCTATAAGCTTCGTCAGTACTGAACTGGGAGACCGCCGAGACCGGCGAGCGTTGTATCAACAATGGAACGGCACGCGACTACCGAAGCAGAGAGACAATGTCAGTCATAAAGCGAGCGATGGATTTTTATCCGATATTTTAGTGGTAGCAACCGAATTTAAATAAGGAATTGTACGGTCATAAGTAATTTGAGGATTCTCAGATTTTTATATAGTATTCATAAAGCTTCAAATTAGACTTCTTATCAATTAGTTTTTCCATTTAATCCATATTTAATTGTTTACAAGGGCTCAAACTTTGCTTAATATGTGTAATTACCTCATGATTCGTAATTTGTTCAACAAAATTTGGTTAGCATTTCAAAGTTTTTATTCGATGAGAACTCTTAGTTCAACATTAATCTACATGATATATTTTTTTCTTAATTTTCAATACATCCATTACCTCAAAATGCTTTGCCAAAAATATTTCGATATTTTCTCAAATCGCTGCTGATAGATTCCCCTTAATTTCAAAATTGTCTGGTGTTTTAATGTGTTTATTACTGTAGTTGGCCTGTTCTCCTCTTAATCGTTTTAGTTCAGCCGTGACTCCTTGCATTATTTTTGGTTTTAGGTTACTGTCTTTTGTAGGTAATGGAGATCTGGTCATTCTATTGTATAGACGTTGGTTGGGTGAACCTAAAATATCGTTTCTTGGTGTATTTCTCCAGTTCAATAAAGCAAGATGAACATCGGACTTCTTGTCAATACTACATTTTTTCAATATGTTCTTGGCTACTTGAACTGCTTTTTCAGCGAGCCCATTGCCTTGAGGGTGATGTGGACTGGATCGTACGCTCGTTCGTGCAGCTCATAATTCTCGGTCTGTAAAGGAAATTTCTGCCCTGATACTTACTATATTATGTCATAAGTTGATCCTAAAAAATGTAAACATGGGAGAGAATTCTTCTTCTAAAAAAGAAAACACAAAAAATATTGCCGTTATCTCGTGAATCGTACAAAATTCGTTACAATTTCAAACAATTCACAGTTCTGTTGCAATGCATACCTATACCTATATTGCAAATGGAGACATAGTACCTATAAATATAACAATCGAATTATAAATGTCCCAGCTTACCTATTCGCAATCATTAACATTATAAAGTAATAATAATCAGATAGTAGACTGTGATTTATGGTACTATACATAAAAAAGCTGTTTAATTGCAAGAATAATAAATGCCTAGTTTTTAGCGAATAAATTTTCTAATTTATTCATCTACTGTCATTTAATTTATGGAACTACATTAATTTTTTTCAAATACTAAAATAGATCGTGCCTTTCTTCATAATACCAACCTACATTAAATGACATTATTTATCTATTCACATTTAACTTTGTGTGTAAAGTTAAATTGTTATTCATAGAGTTAACTTTAACATAAATTCAAACCGATTTATCATTATAATTATTCTCCAGGACGTAATTCAATAGCGTATTTGGCTTACGAATTTTCTAGGTCGAACAAAAAAAATCCTATAAGTATTACTCGTTACATTCAACAAGACCTATCGATTATTATCAATAAGGTGAAATAGTTTCTGGTAGCCGCCGAGCTGTTATTTCAGATGATAAAATTAAACGATAACTCAACGATCGTGACTTACGGAAATTGCCAACTAGCTTATAATAGCAGCTTTTCACTACTAACAGCGTGAATTTAACGATATTTTCAATGTTTTTGTGATAAATGTTAACGTGATCTCTATACACTTCAGGCAATAATATAATAATATAGATTAAATTAAAATCAGGAACTGATATTTACATAATCATTTTATAGAACCTCGCGAAATTTGAAATTTCTTTATTCATAAAATATTCAAAGATATTTGTTTATATAGTTTATATTATTTACGATAAAAAGACGATGGCGCTGCAAAACAAAATATTGTGTTGTGTAGTTTTTTTCTTTACTTAACAAAAACAAGAAAAGTCAATCTGATGGTAGATTGACAGTTCTTAATAATAATGAATACATGTCTGGCAGAACACTCAGTGTCAGATGAATTTAGCACCTCTATTGGTACCCCCCAGGGTGGTGTCCTTGGACCACTTTTGTTTCTTCTTTACATAAACGACCTACCCTTATAAATATCCCACGGACATGTTTTTATATATGCAGATGACACCTCAATTATAATTACAGCCGATAGCTTGGATGAGCTACTTAAAAAAATAAGAAAAATCATGGAAGAGTTCACCTCTTAGTGTCAAAGAAATCACCTTATTATAAATGAGAGAAAAACCGTTTTTATTCAATTCACATCCCCACTCAAGGAAGGCAATGCCCTTGTTTTTGATTTTAATAATTGCACGGAATAAAATTTCTAGGAATGGAATTAGATTGCAAATTAAATTTTAAAAATCACATTGACTGTTTATTAAATTAAATTAATTATATTTTGCTTTTAATACTTTAAAATCTAATTTATATCAAGACTATTTACTGAATCTGTATTATGCACTAATATATTCTGCAATCATCTGCAATGTAATTATGTGGGGTAGAGCAAGCAAAATTGGGCGAGTATTTATTCTCCAAAAGAGATTTATTCGTTTGATCTTTGGCTTAGACTACAAGGAGTCCTGTAGGAGCACCTTCAAGAGCAATAACATCCTGACATTCACAGGCATATATCTTTACTTCTAATTTATACCTTTATCAACAAAAACAACCTTCAGAAAAATAGTGACATACATAATCACGATACGAGATCTAAGAGTGATAATCACTTCAACAAATTTAGTCGTTCTCAATTAAAAAAGTCGCCAACATAATGCCGGGGGTGAATTTTTCAATCGGTTACCAGATGATATCAAACAAATAAATCAACTCAAGAAATTTAAAACTATTCTTAAAAATTTTTTAATACAATATTGTTTTTACTCGCTTGATGAATTTGGTAGGTGGCGTAACATCTCTTAATTCCTCACCTAATTTTGGATCTTTTTGTATTTCATACTTTGAATATGTAACTTTTTATTTTATTTTATTTCATTTATATTCTTGTTTATACCAAATGTTTGTTATATGCTGTTGTTTGTATACATTTTAATTCTAATTTTAATTTTAATTGTTTTAACTATAGTCTTATACTGTGTCTGACTTGTCTTATGTCATATGTGTATGATATGGTAAAGACTAATAAATTATCTATCTATCTATCTATCTATCTATCTAATAGGAAATACTATTACTTACGTCTCTTACAGCAGTAAGCAAGAGCAGCGGGCCCCCATTCCGGCATTCTCGCCCAAAATACCTTAACAAATATGTTACCATCTCTTGACATTTACTGTTCAGCTGCTTCAGCATTTTATTAACTACACACTGCAGATGTGCCTAAATAATTAGTTACGAAAATAACTGTTTTTTAATCTTAAAGAAGCAATGAATTAAAAGCACCAAAAAAACTTAAATATTAGACGCATATTATCGCATGTCAATAAACGTCAAAACAAACTGGGGAATTTTACCAGTTGATCTGACAACGTCTCGAAGTTTTGCCAACCCATTAGCTGTAAATTGCCCTGGCTGTTAAGGATAAATTGTATTTACGGCTGGTAAATTGATATTTATTCTGATAAGCAGGAAAGTAAATAAAAATGACATCATCGTCTTTTTATGGTAAAAATCCTATATCTTCATAGAGTTAACTAGAAGTCTGTCGTTCATGAATGATTCGTTCTTTTTGAAGAATTAAATTATAAAGAATCGAATAATTTGGTCTTTTTGAACGAATCAAAAGAATCGACTAATCATCTTCAGTGGGGAACTTCGGTCCAAGCTGCCAACCTAAAAAAAACTCATTTAAATTCTGTTTTTAAACAGAATTCCTTTACTTATATGGTAATCCAATAATTTATCTATATACGTGCTAGTAAATAATTTAAAAAAGTATGCCATTGAACTGATATCTAGATCAATTGAAAATGCTTGAACATTTTATGAATTATTATAAATAATGTACCAAAACACGTTTGTCTACTAAACTAGAATAGATTATGGGCACCTGAGCTTGAGTAATTATTTGGATACATTTTTTTTTCGGAATCATGCAGAATAAAATGCTGCTTATACCGGTCATTGTTACGTCAATTCTTCTCCATAACATAAATTTTGTCCATTGAAAGGATGCGATTTAGCCTGATAACAAATATCTAAGAAAATAATAATACAGTCGCAAATAGAATATTAAGAATTCAAAGCTACACATTTTAAGAAAAGTCGACAAAATTCGGAATACTCTGTATTTAGGTATAGGAAATCCTTATTAAAGTGATGTTGTTGAAAGTGACAACCACTTCCTTCTAAAGTAGACGGTGAGAAAAATGATTTATTCCATTTCGTATTTCAGTTTAATGGCTGTCATGCTGTGTACTGTCAAGAAAATGTTCTACTCATTCGTAGAACAAAAATTGCCAATCAATTTATAACGAATCACAAACGGATTGTGCGAAAAAACCGATAATATACTTTGAATATACTTCGAATGGACCCTAATAATTTCATAACCATAACCGTTTTTTGCAGTCTTAAACGTATAATAATAGTTATTTATGTACCAAGGCAGTAAAGTGATTCTTTATCGGGCGAGTCTAAAATTATAAGACGAGCGAAGCGAGGCGAATAACAGGCGAGTCCGATAAAGACACTTTACTGACGTGGTGCATACAAAATTTTATCGCCAATTGCTCAGAGTTCAGAATATAAGAAACTGAGGTATATTTCATTGCATTTTATTATGACAAAGTTAACAGCACATATAGAACAAATCTACTTATTATTTGTTATATTTAAATTGAAGGTACACCCTAAAGCATTATAAAAGTTAATTCCTGAAGTTAAAGGAGCTCCAACAATAATTTGTTATAAATAAATCGCAAGAAAACTATTATCGAGCCGTAATAGGGAGAAGCGTGACACTGACAAATGATGATTTTCGAGTAATGTCAAAGTCAAAATACTTTACCAGACGCATTTGTCACTTTACCAGACGCATATGTCACCTTACCAGACGCATATGTCACTTTACCAGACGAATATGTAAACTGTTTGTTCACTTCCGGAAATCAATCTGATAATTGACGGTTTTACTGCCGGTTAGCGATAAAATAGATTTAAAAACAAAAACTATGATATGAAAACTAGCGACATGGAATATAAAAAGCATCACAGGAAAAGAAATAGAGCTGGAGGAATAATTTGAAAAAATGGACATCGATTTATTTGGAATAACAGAAACTAAGAAAAAAATACAAGTAATACGAAAACTAGCAAAAGATAATATACCACAAGAAAGAAGAGCAGTGTCCGGAGTAGGATTTTTAATACATAAGAAACTAGAAGCACAGATACAAAGATGGAAAACGTGACCAGAGATCGTCTTTGATCTCTTCTTAAAAATTCACTAATTCACATAGTAGTTATTTAGGTAATTCATTCACGAACCGAATAACATATTAACTTCCATAACTGCTATTTGTTGTGAATATTTATTGTTTTTTTACCAGCTAACGGAAGTTATTTTAAATCAAAAATACTTTCACATTCTGTCTATTTTTTTACAAGTAAATTCAAGAAGATACTTTTCAATTTGACCTAGTGATATAATAGATTTATGTAAGCTATTAAAATCGGTATACGTTCAGATGAGAAATAGCCTCAGCTGATAAAATTATTAACTTTCGTTTTTTCTTTTATATGTATATAGTTGTTAGTATAGTAGCAAAAGAAGTCGATTTCACTGTAGGCTAATTATTTTAGATTTTTGAAGAGTCAGTATGACTACCAGTATGTTCAATGGGCTCATTTAAATATTTACATCATTTTGAGGCTCTGTGCAAAAAATTAGACGTCAGCGAGACTCCTAAGTCGTCTAAAAGAATTATAAATATTATAAATATTAAACAGCGCTCCTCTCCGAATTTCAGGCGAGACGTCATCGCATATGAAATCTCTCGTTCAGAGAGCGGATACCGCGCCGATCGGTTTTCGGCTAGTAACAGTACTTTGCTTGCTTATATGCTCATTATTTTTTATTATACGTTTTAGCAAACTCTAAACAGTGTTATGTTTGTGATATAAGAACGTTTAGAAATAATTTAAACTATTCGACACAATGGACCAGAACCAGACTGAAAAAAATATAAATATTGTGCGGTTCCAGAATGTAAAAGTACTACAATTAAAACATCTAACAAAACATTTATTTCTATTAATACGGATGCAAAAAAAACGGAAGCAATGACAGAAAAGCATAAAAAGACTCGAAGCACTCACTGATAAGGCAACATACTTTGTTTGTGTATTTTTACGATTTCATTTTTCTTCAATCAGAATCGTTATAAATTACCTTATAAAATACGTTGTGAATCCATATTAAGAGGGTTATTGAAAACAACAAGCTTGTATTAATCTAATTTTTTTTAAATACGTAGATAATATTGTTCTTATAGCTTGTGGTGTTATTAATGTTCAAAATTATTTAATAAAATAATGGGTCAGTTCTTCACAAATTAAATTTTATTAAATGTCAGTAATAATAAGAATGTGATTTTTTTTTGAAAATTCTTATTTTTCAATTTTTTCGACCCTCTTATCGATTGTTAACGAATTTTGAATATGGAATACGAAAGACTATTATATTATCAACCTTTGTGCGAAATTTAAATGAGAGACATCGATATATGTCATCACAGTAATAAAAAGAATGTTGTGATTTTTTTTTGAAAATTCTTATTTTTCAATTTTTTCGACCCTTGTATCTTTTGTCGGCAAATTTTGAATATGGAATACGAAAGCCTATTATATTATCAACCTTTGTGCAAAATTTGAATGAGAGACATCGATATATGGCATCACAGTAATAAAAAGAATGTTGTGATTTTTTTTAGAAAATTCTTATTTTTCAATTTTTTCGACCCTTGTATCGTTTGTCGGCAAATTTTGAATATGGAATACGAAAGACTATTATATTATCAATCTTTGTGCAAAATTTGAATGAGAGACATCGATATATGGCATCAAAGTAATAAAAAGAAAGTTGTGATTTTTTTTTTGAAAATTCTTATTTTTCAATTTTTTCGACCCTTGTATCGTTTGTCGGCAAATTTTGAATATGGAATACGAAAGCCTATTATATTATTAACCTTTGTGCAAAATTTGAATAAGAGACATCGATATATGGCATCACAGTAATAAAAAGAATGTTGTGATTTTTTTTTTACTTCTTATTTTTCAATTTTTTCTACCCTTGTATCGTTTGTCGGCGAATTTTGAATATGGAATACGAAAGCCTATCATATTATCAACCTCTCTGTGAAATTTGAACGCGAGACATCACTATATGGCTTTACAGTAATAAAAAGAATGTTGTAGTTTTTTTGAAAATTCCTATTTTTCAATTTTTTCGACCCTTGTATCGTTTGTCGGCGAATTTTGAATATGGAATACGAAAGACTATTATATTATCAACCTTTGAGCAAAATTTGAATGAGAGACATCGATATATGGCATCACAGTAATGAAAAGAATGTTGTGATTTTTTTTTGAAAATTCTTATTTTTCAATTTTTTCGACCCTCTTATCGATTGTCAGCGAATTTTGAATATGGAATACGAAAGCCTATTATATTATCAACCATTGTGCAAAATTTGAATAAGAGACATCGATATATGGCATCACAGTAA
>CAJUYG010000162.1:199295-236875 GCA_910591675.1 Galerucella calmariensis | reverse complement strand
CGATATATGGCATCACAGTAATAAAAAGAATGTTGTGATTTTTTTTTTGAAAATTCTTATTTTTCAATTTTTTCGACCCTCTTATCGATTGTCTGCGAATTTTGAATATGGAATACGAAAGACTATCATATTATCAACCTTTGTGCAAAATTTGAATGAGAGACATCAATATATGGCATCACAGTAATAAAAAGAATGTTGTGATTTTTTTTTGAAAATTCTTATTTTTCAATTTTTTTGACCCTCTTATCGATTGTCTGCGAATTTTGAATATGGAATACGAAAGCCTATTATATTATCAACCTTTGTGCAAAATTTGAATGAGATACATCGATATATGGCATCACAGCAATAAATACTTCTTTTTTCCAATAAAAAACAGGTAATTTTTTCAGTAGATCATCAACAAAAAAAGACGTATATTATATGTTTTGAAAAAAATTATTTCATTTGATTCAAAGTCTGGATTAGCTCTAACAAATATCGCTTTTTTCACTAGTGAGGTGCATGTGCATTTGAATCTGATGTCAACATTTGGAACTAATATTACCTGCCTCATCAAAATGAGTTTTTCTTGTTCTTTTCAACATTGGTGATTTAATTTCCACTACACATTCATCATAAATAGCATTTGGACAAGCTCCTATAATTGGGCAGTCTGCAGTTAAAAAAATTGCAATTGCACCTATAGCTTTATCTCGGTCACTTTGTCCACCAGACCAGGGATAAAATAAAACATTTGGAATCACCCTGTATATCATTTGAGAGAGCATGTATTTATGAAAATATTGACATTTTTAATCATTCCGGCCGGAAACAGTCAGAAAGGATGTGTCACATAGTATAAAATTATAATTTAATAAACTCGTGTTTTTGATTAAAAAACTTCATAATCATTAGCAAGTCCACTACTGGAAGATTTAATGGGTCTGCTTTTTTAAAATAACGTCCACACATTTTATTTTATCCACAAAAAATTTTTTAGGTAATTCAAAATACGCGAGGCACGTTACAGTCAGAAGCGTAATGTTAGTGCACATTAACCTTCATATGCGGTGACGTCACAGTCATAGTCTTCGCCCCGCTCTCGGTATGCTTGTTTAACTGGTTGTATTAGGAGAACGACATATTCTATTGACATGAAATTTTCAGAATCATATTTTTATCCCCAGTACTTTGTTTTACGACAGTTAAAAATGATTTAAAAATTTTAGTAAACGAGCCCATTATACCTTGTTTTAAAACTAATAGGAGCGATTTGAATTTAAGTTGGTATTTCTGCTGCCTGGTGATTAGACTCCCTATAAAAAGATGCCGGTATTTTCGTGTACTGTGGAGATTTCATCAAAAGACATACTTAGAAGCAAATCAAATTATCAGAGTCCTTCAAATATATTATGAATAAAATAACAGAATGAACATAAGTGAAACGTACCCAACATAAAGCCACACCGAAAGCAACACATAGGAACATTATGTTTATGTTGCTTGCTCCTGGAACTTGTTTCTGAATGTTGCCAAAAGTTTATTTAAGCTCCTTGTTGTTTACTGTTGCAGCAACAAAAGTTCCTATAGGTTGCTTGTTTCCATATTTAGCGGCAAAGATCAAAGGAGATATATAAACATTGGTGTAGACAGAATATTTACGGAGCTTTTGGCATTGTTTCTGTTTCCATAAACAGGTTGCGGCAACCAGCAATAAAATGTTCCTCTGTGTTTCTTTGGTGTGGACATGGCTTAAGAAAGCCCGTAGGGGTTATCTCAAATAATAACAACTTTCTTTCATGCAAGCAATATGCCAAAGGAAAAACAGAATATAAATATGAAAAAAATGCGTGAGACCAGATGGGGGGAAAGTAGAGGTGGAAAGACATCAAACAGTTTTGACATTTTTGGACGTCTTGCCATGTCTTCCTGAAATATTGCAAAAAATGTATCAAGCTTATTCCGAGGTCAAAATTCCTTTGGACTGTACTAAATCCCTTCATTAAAGAAATATTTCTCCTGTCAAATTTTGATGTTTGACTCTACCGAAAGCTTTGAGGAAGTGTATAAAAGAATATCGATCAAATGTGGCGGTATAGATAAAGGTAAAATTATTTAAAACATTTTAGTATGAACTATTAACACTTTTAAATTATTTTTCCAAATTTTATTTCATAACAAGGGCACACGTGAACCGCGAAAAGATAATGGGCGTCATCGATGACTAATTCATTTGTAAGCAATTCGAGTGCAGCTTTCTTATTCTTGTTATGGTTTTCTTTGTTCGAGTTAGAATCAGCGGCGTTACTTTATCGGTTTGATTCGAAAAGTACGGAGAATCGAACAAAAAAACTGAGAAGTAGGCTAGAGAACTCCAAAAATATTCGATTTATGTTAAAAATTATTGACTGTTTTATTCACCAAGTTTATTTTACAATAGAATGTAAAGTGTAGATATTAGACATTATAAATGAATCAACCTGTATATTTACTAACTTGTCGATCGTAAAAAAAACTATAAACGCGTTGGGAATTGCACCATATTATATTACATAGTTCTACTGATGCAATTCAACGTATCACAAGCAGCTCGAGATGAGTTGAGCGAATTGATTGTTTTTAAATTTCAGTAGGTCAAGGTAGACGTAATTATGTCTGTCCGGCTTAATAGTTGATCCATTTCATTCCAAGTTAATTACTCTCTATTAGTATTATCTTGTTTTAAATTGGTATTCTTTTCAATGGTTAGATTGTGTGACATTGACGCTCGAATTAAGTAATATACCTATTAGTGGTGGAATGGATCAAAACAAAAAAAATATATTCGCAATAATGTGTGTACAAGTGAAAGTAATTGTTTGTTTGAAATCTCAGCGTAAACGGGCCAGTGCAATGCTGTATACATTTGTACCGAATACTGTTATTTAACTAATAACACATTTCCAATAAGAAAATATGTACTCGCATTCGATTACTGAAATAATTCGTTTCAAATATATCACCGGTTATATCCAAGGTTGGAGAAATGTTGCTACAAAACTTGTCTAGACTATTAAACTGATTTTTACGATAATGCTGCATTGTTAACACAATATGTGGGTTCATTTTACCAGTCGTTGGATTTTATCTCTGGTTTAACTGACTTTTAAAGTAGTTATAAAATGTTTACCTACAATAGGGTATTCAACTTTAAATTTTGACCTCATGTGTTATTACTTAGGTAATAATAAGTGACAAATGGGATATTCAAATGTAAAATTATTCCAAATTTAATCTTTAGATTAGCAGAAAGAAATGAGAACAGAAATTTACTAAAATTATGCAACTTATAATGCAGATACGACACTAGCTTAAATGTGAAGTTTCAGCTTCTTCTTCTTTCTTCTTCATTGGGATGTTTGTGCTTGTTCAGGACAAAAATATTGACATCTGATATCTATCACTCTGTTGTTTACATTGGTCAATTTGAGTTTCATAAGGCTTACACTCGAACTAATCAAGTATTTAAACTAAGATGAAAACACATGCAAATGCAAATAGCTCACTGTCACTCTAACCAAAAATCTTCTTTTTTTCTTCTTCAATTAAAAGAAAGAGGAGAGAACATAACAGAATAAAGAATCATCGACCGAAGTGGCTTCTGAATATGGCTGACTTCCGTTGAAACGTAAGCAAACCAGAGGCGTACAATAAATAATTCAATTAGGGGAAACAAAAAACTTTCATATCCATCTTTTTAAGGTGGTAGGTATATATTGGATAAAAGCAGTCTCCAATCAGTATTGTACAACTGAATATCAACTTAAATTCATACTGATACTCATAAAAATAACCTTTCTAATACTGAAAATCACTATTTTTTTAATGTGGCTTTTCAATTTGACTCAAGAATTGATGACTAAAGATTAATGACTTTCGTCGAAAATTGGTTAAATCACTACCATAGTACTCCCTCCTTTTTCTTTTACTTCGTTGGTAACTACCCTCTCTTAGACTAGGCGACGGTTTCATAATAATTTTTTAAGGAGACTTTAGGGCGGGTCTTCATTCAACATTCAAGTAAACTTTAGGTTTTAAAACGACCGTTCTATAAAAGTTTCATTTTTAGAATAAAAAGGAGAAACGGGCCAACGAAAAATATAACCCAGATTTATTTTAATTGGAGTTTTGACATTTTCATTTTTACGGTGTAGTTTTGTCTTGTCTATGAGCTTTTTCCTAAACTTAATAGCTTGAATGGATAGACGAGCCATAAACTTTTGTAATGAGAGGAAAAAACCATGTTTTCCACAAAGTTAGCTTTAATCAAACCTTGAAATAGTGGAAGAAGAAGAATGTGGATTCTGGTGCATGGAAGAAGAAACATCCATCCACATATTTGTGATTTGCACAGCTATTCATAATCCTAGGAGATTATTGGATAGAAGAGGAAGATTTACCTAAATTGAGGCCTGTAGATATCTTAAAATTCATCAGGGAAATAGGACTAAAGTAGCTACTATTCTGAGACTCTCCTCAGAAACTTAGTAGAAGTAAGGGGGCACAATAGGTCTTTTAGATCTCAGTGAATGTCTCTCCAATATACATACATACATACAACAAAAGAGTTCATGCCTATGCTATTATTATTATAAGCTTTGGGAATCTTACAAATTAACTTTCTTTCTTTGTAGAATTACGATGCCTTCAATCCGATCAGCAGTATTAGCTCTTTTACAAATCAAATTGGTTCTAAGTTTACAGTTAGAATCATTTGAAGTGCCGTTTCAAGGAGATGATGATTGTGCTTTGATTTTACAAGGACCAGGAAGGAGTAGTAGCTTTGATTATTCTTTTAATCTTCTACGCGGAAGTTCATCGTGAGTTAATATAAATGGAATCCGTCAAAGTGCGGTTTAAATATTTTTTGTTTTTAGGAATTACGATGGTTCCAATACTTGCATTACTTATCAGGCTGTGAATGCTGCTTATTTGAGCGCCAGGAAAAGGATACGTAAGGATTTTTGTTTTCATAATTAGATATTCATTTCTTAATTTTTGGATGTTACGGCAAATTAAAAATAACAAGGAATTTTTTTAAGGTATCGTTCAACCTAACGACGAAGATTTAAAAAATGAATATGTGGCAAGTATAGGCGAACTGGTGTTTGACGTCTCTATGAATTTAGCGAAAAAGTAAGAAGCATTGTACTTATCAAACTTGAATATATTGCACTCATCTTCATTTATTTTAATGCAAAAAACAAAAATTTACATACCTATTCGACAACAAATATCCTCAATTCTCTTGGTATAAAAACATTAGAAACCTTTATATCTATTTTCGTAGCAAAGATATTTAATAAGAGTGAACAAACTGTTACCAATTCTTCGATATCCTATTTTATTACCTACCTGTAATAACTTTTATTTTTGTCGAAGGATTTTTTCGAACATAAATCCTGCCAAAACACATAGCTTTGCTCCTCTCGAAAAGAGACACAATGCGGGTACGAAGACATTGACCTACTTCAGCAGGTTTTTTACAAACACAAAATTTTAATCGACAATTTTTGATCGTTTGACATGGTGTTATACAACCGATGCAAGACGCAAGATTTATTTATCGAAAGCAGTCGCAGCTGAAACCCAGCTGGTCAATTGCAATTTTTTCGGTTTGCTGCCATTTCTATTGCCTGCAAGGCACAGTTCTAGGGAGACATTTAGTTTCTTTTGTGTTACCTACCAACTAAAATCAACTAATTGCTGATTGTGATGACTTACATAATAAGTGAAAACGTAATATTAGAAAAAATTTGTTTAAATTTAGTCTTTAAAGTAACAGATAAAAATGAAAACAAAAAATTTACTATAATTATGCAACTTATAATGCAAATACGTCACTAGTTTAAGTAATGCCACAAGCAACTTACAGAAGATATTTAAATTTGAAGTTGTTGATATTCTTGCTTTGCTGTTCCATGTTTCAGCTTCTTCTTCTTTCCCCTCAACTGGGATGTTTGTGATTGTTCAGGACAAAAAATGTTGACATATGACATCTATCATTCTGTTGTTTACCTTGTTCGATTTGAATAGGGCATGTCCACGACAGTTGACAGTTGACAATACCTTGGTGGTAAAACAATAAGCAATAGACACGATGAAAAATTTTTAAACAACAAACAACTATTAACTTATATTATATATTATTAAATATGCAAGCTCAACAATTAAAATAACTATAAAAGTACACTGAAGCAAAACCAACTAAACTCAAACACGATCTATCATTATAAATCAGCATAACCTCACTATTAAGTACCACGTGTTCTGAACGCTTTGTTTATTGTTTTACCACCAGGCTAGTTTGTGACGTCACGTGGACATGCCCTATTTGAAGCAATTTACTAATAAAAGGCGGAAAGTAATCAAAAATTTAAATCAAGATGAAACGTCAAAATCTAAATTATAAGCAATTTTTTTTAATAAAATTTTTTGAATGTGGATAAAGCAGCACTTAGAATTAACGATCTGCTAATATATTTTCAGTTGAGCATGATGTTAAATAACAAGATTCATCATTTGCATTATACTGACCTTGCAAGACCTTGTCGCATTTTTTTGCAAATTGCATTGTTCCGTGTCAAGCGGCCTTAACTATTCTTTCTAGAACTGAAGTGAGCTTTTTCCGTGTCTTAAAACACGAGCAAACTCGATGGCTATAAATTGCTAAAAACACTCGCTCTTATAATTGATCACTTTAACGTGAACACGTGATAAAAACTTTAACTGTATTGCATGGATCTAAGAATATAGGGTTTCACAAAAATACGAAAATAATTCATCTGTATTGAAAACATGTTTTATATTCCTGCTCATACTTTAAAAGGTTTTTTTTAGATACGGTCTAAGTTATGAAGAAATAGAAAAAGGCCTACCCTTGATAGACACCAGCAAAACATTGATAAGCGAAGTTTGTCCGGCTTTTTTATCGAACGTAGAATGCAGAGCTGGTAAATACCGAAGATTAGACGGACTTTGTACGAACATTGAACACCCTACTTGGGGAGCCAGTCATACACCTTTCACTAGGTAAATAAAGATTTTTCTATACACAACAGAGTGGCCGGACGGAATTCTTGAAAAAATAAACTTTAGTCGGACGTTAGGCGCAATTTAGGTATCAAATGTCAACCGTCCGGCTCAGGAGCCAATTTATAGCATTTTAGATTTCTGTATATTTGGTATAAACTCGAATCTAGTCATAATGCTTCTAAATAATGATACATACTTCGTTTGTAGATTGTTAGGCCCTGTTTTCGCTGATGGAATTCAAGCTCCACGTATAGGAATATCGGGAAGACAATTGCCTTTGGCGAGAGTGGTATCGAAAACGATGCATCCAGATGAAGGCTACCACGATCATGCCGGAACCGTTATGATTATAGCTTGGGGGCAGTTTATGGACCACGATTATACTCTACAGGGCACTCCATTAGGTAATTCAACGGAAAATTGTTGTTGAAAGTTTTAAATTCCGTTTTTTTTTCAGATCCCAAAAATAAAAATGATCCCGAAGAATGTTGCGGTAGACCGCAACATCTGAAGCATCCTTATTGTAATGAAATTTACATTCCCGAAGACGATTTTTTCTATAAACTTTTCAAAGTAAATTGTATAAATTTTGTAAGGACTTTTCCTGCTCCACGACCAGGATGTCGGTTAGGATCTAAAGTTCCGTTCAATACACTTACAGCTGTTATAGATGGTAATACTATTTATGGTGTTACAGAATATCAAAACAAGTAAGTTTTTGCAAAAAAAGATACTACACTAATGCGATAGAAACGCAGATCAACTTTTTTGTTTGGGATTGAAAGATTGTACCAGTTTCAGCGTAGTTGCGCCATCATCATTGCCAAATATAAATGTTTTAACGCCATCTACACTTTGAATTGTGAATTAAAAACACATTACATGGACGGGAAAAGCATCAATCTTGCACTTGAGGGTAAAACTGGAGTACATTTTGCAACATTTTGCACAATTTGTCTTCATTGGCTATGAATTACTTTTTCTCTAACACCGCGACCAATTTTTTAGGAGGCATGTTAGATTTAAACACTTAATACACTTGAAATAAAAAGCTGAGCTATCAAGTAAAGTATTTATAGCAAACTAACACTTTTATACGCACTAATGCAAAGAAATAAATTAAAAACTCAAACGAAGCTTAGAGGTTAGGTTCAAATAGACCCAATTTATATCAGTGGCACAGTGCCGGAAGCGTAGCCATGGCAACGACGATTTGGCATTTCTGCAACTGGCGTGCGTAGCCTATGACGCAAATGGGTCATTCTCTATTAAAATGGACTCTACCACCCTATTTGTAGGAAAGGGAGATTATCAATCGTTAACGTTAATATTCGATATTATGCTACTAATAAAGTCTCTTTAGTATCCTAGTGGCTACTTTTTACACACGTTGTGAAGATTCAAATTCAATAAGCGAGCTACTAAGTAGGTAAACAGTAGATCATATATAGCCATTATAAAAACCGTTTTCCATGTGACAAAGTCTATAGGGCATGTCCACGACAGTTGACAGTTGACAATACCCCGGTGGTAAAACAATAAACAATAGACACGATGAAAAATTATCTAACAAGAAACAACTATTAACCTATATTATAAATTATTAAATATACAAGCTCAACAATTAAAATAACTTTAAAAGTACACTGAAGCAAAACCAACTAAACTCAAACACGATCTAATATTATAAATCAGCATATAACCTCACTATCAAGTACCACGTGTTCTGAACGCTTTTTTCATTATTTTACCACCAGGCTGTTGTCAAAATAGCTTGTGACGTCACGTGGACATGCCCTATACTGAGACGTTCTCCGGACTATATATAGTTTCTTTCGGTACATTTTTATTTAAATGTTCACTATATTTTTTCCGTAGAAAATTAAGAATGTACGAAGGTGGTCGTTTAAGAATGCACTCTGCATTCGAACATTACGGTCTCAAAGACTTGCTACCACTTAAATTGGAATATCCTGACGAAGGATGTACCCGACCCAATTCTTCTATGTACTGTTTCGAAGCCGGTAAATATTTTGAATAACTTTACTAATCAACGATTTAATCTCCTTTAATTTTTAGGTGAAGTTAGAGTGAACGAACAGCTGGTTCTAACTTGTATGCACACTCTAATGGCTCGCGAGCACAATAGATTAGCGAGAGGTTTGGCCGAAGTTAATCCACATTGGGACGACGAAACGCTTTTCCAAGAAGCTAGACGTATTGTTATAGCTTCCATTCAACACATAACCTACAATGAATTTTTACCTATTCTACTCGGTAAAGATGTTATGAAAAAGTTCGGTTTGATGTTACAGAATGAAGTAAGTTTTTGTAACTTTAGTTCTTTACGCCAGGTTATGTTTGAGCGACCAGGGGTCGCGACGCAAAAGATCTGACCGTTACGCGTTACGTTACGCTGCGTTATGTTACATTGCTTCGTTATGTGCCTTGCTTTTGCGTTCTTGTGCCTCCTTAGTCTCTCTCGTTTACGAAGCAGCGATTCATAATAATAAATATGCTCATGCCCGGATTCGAACCCGGGCCGCCCGCGTGCAATGCGAGCATTCTAACCACTGAACCACCGATGCTATATTGAAATTCTATGCAAAGCTTTTGATGTTGCAAGGAAACTGAAAATGTTGGAAAAATATACTGACACCAATCGTTTAACTGTTAATCTTAAGAAAACAAAAATTGTTAGGTTTTCTAAAGGTGGATTCCAAAAACCGAATTACAAATTTTATTTTAAGAACGAGATCATAGAATTGAGTAATACATATACATATTTAGGTGTAACGTTTTCTTCCTCTGGCTTATTCAGTGAAATGTCAACTGCAACTGTAAAAAAAGGTAAACAAGCCGTTGGCGCTCTCATTCCTGTGATGTGTAAGGCAAAAATTGACATGTGGTACCCTAGAATCAAACTATTTGAATCTCTAGCGTTAAGCGTTATGTTTAACAGTGTCTCTGTTTGGGGTCCTCGTTATTTGGATGCACTGGAAAGGGTGCAAATACATTTCCTAAAACGAATCCTTTTAGTAGCGGTTAATACTCCGGACTCTGTTATTCGGATAGAAACAGGAAGAGTTAAGTTGTCGTACAATGTTTTTAAAATGACAATAAATTGGTTACTAAAGATTCTTCAAATGGAAAAATTTCGCTATCCCAGACTTTGTTTTGAGCAACAGCTACGTATTATGAATTCCGCTACCACAAAGTATAATTGGGCATCCCAAATCAAACAATTTTTTGTTGACGTTGAATCACTGCAGTTATGGAATCAATTATCTTATGGTCATCTAACAGCACAAAAAAAACTACTATTTTCCAAATATCATACCTTCCTGCACCAATCCGATATCGCTACATCGTCAGCGTACCCTTTCATGGCTCTATATAATGCTTTCACCACAACACGTGAACCAAGCAATTATTTACTGTTGAAGTCCCCAATTCAGATCACTCGTACTTTAGCTCAACTCCGTACGGTTAATCAATTTAAAATGAAGTTCACATTAAACGGCATAACCTATAGTATAGATCCTACTTTAACATGTACTGTTTGTAACCTGGACGAGAAAGAAACTATTTTTCATATTTTGTTTGAGTGTCCGATATATACAGTTATGAAACAAAACATATCCTGTCTGCAAAATTTTGAAACATTAGTAAATGCTCTACAAAATATAAACCTATCTGAGGGAAAAACTATATGCTGCTACCTTTGGAATATTCTCAAATTGAGGTCATTTATACTCGATGAATAATGTATTTATTTCATTTTGTTTTTATTTTTTATTACAAACTGTCTTGTAAACTTGAAAAAAGTTTTTTTTTGTATATTATCACACACTAACCTTGCTGTAAACATTGTTTTCTATAAGCAATAAAGTTATTATTATTATTATTATTATTATTATATTGAAATTCTATGCAAAGCTGGTATTCGCAGTGCTAGTGATCTACTTGAATTTGTTCGGATAAATTTCTACTATTAATTCCATAATATTTTTTGCGCGATTAAGGGGTCTAGCTACTTTTCGAAATACAGGGTGTTGAAATTTTGAAAACTTGAATGTTTTAATTCGATAACTTTAAAATGGATGGATAAATTGATTTGACATTTGGCAGGTAGTTTTTAAATGTAAAAGGGCATATTTTGAAAGAAATTGTAGTTTGTGCAACTAGTGTGGATATGATGGCCATATCGCACGAGGACGAAGATGGAGCACGACGCCGTAGGCGGAGTGCTCAATCGTTCAAGTGCGATATGGACAATCCACACGAGTCGAGCAGCATATTTTTTCTACGACCCACTTAGGAAAAAATCTAGAAAATAAAAATTTCTATAAACTGTAATATAACTTCAAATTAAAAATTTAACAATTCAATTTTATATTTCCACTAATTTTGTGGTAAACGAATGTCCAATTTGTATAATGCAACGGTTTCCTTTTTTAAATATACGATGCTGTTATAAGTAGATGTTGCCAGTCGGACTCCCTCATGGAGGGTACCGTACCATTATCTATTCTATAATAATGAATATTCTGCCAAATATTTCAAACGTCTACCTGTTGTCGTTATTAATATCAAGCAGAATGATTATTTAAAAATAAAATTAACAATAAAAAAAATTCCTCGCGGGGAATCGAACCCGGGTCTACCGCGTGAGAGTCTGGTGTGCTTACTACTCAACCACCAAAGAATATGCAAATTGTTTATCTATAACGTCAGATGTATTACATAACTTTTGCTTAAAAGGAACTAAAGTTCCTACCGTGTGTCCCGCGACACGTTCTACCTTTTTTTATATAATTTATTAATAATAATAATTTGAATATTAATGTTTTAGGGCTATTGGAACGGTTATGATTCCAACATAAACCCAGGAGTTATAGATGCTTTCGCATCTGCCGCTTTCAGATTTGGTCATTCTTTATTACCAACCGCTGTCGAGAGATGGAGCAAAGCACACAAATTCATTTGTAAGTCTCAACTCACTAAAAAAAGAATAGTTTTGTTTATTATTCCACTGTAATAATGTATAGTCTTATACTTACACCATATTATATAATTTTTTCTCTTATTTTTTGGGAATCAAACCACAATAATGTTTTTTATTTTTTATTTCGACGTTTGTCAAGATTCGCTTATTTTGGAAATATTGTTAATAAAATGCGTTTGTTGTTACTTTTTTGTGTATGATTATTTTTGTTTTCAAAATATATATAACTCAGTTTGGTGATTTTGTGTATTGAAGTGTGTATTGATTAACAACTATTCCAATGATAAATCATAAGAAAACCTGGATAAAACCTTATGATGCTATCCTGATAACGCAGGCAATTGATTATTGGAAATTTCTCTTTCTAACATTGGTAACCAAATTTGACTACATTCGGCTGAAATACTAGCTTCACATTTATCTGCATTTAGCACTTTCTTTGATTTTTCGTCTTTTATTATTGGGCTCTTTCAATATTATTTTTGTCGAATCCCATTGAATTTTATGCTCCTCTTCCCAAGCATGTTTACAAATACCTGACTTAAAGAACTCCCTATATTTGATATATTTTTTATGTTCACTTATTCGGACTTTCAATGGTCTAAATAGAATTTGTCGCATTCAAAAGATATCTGATATATGCAATTTTTTGAAGATTGTTCTTCATTTTTTGGTTTTGTTTTTGTTAGTATAGATCTCAACGTATTGTTAGATTTAAAGCTAGTTCGAAAATTGAATTGATTACCAATTTTCTTAATTCTTTCTGATAAACCCTTAACATACGGTATTGTCAAGTTTTTAAAAATTATGTTAGCTGAATTATTAATATTATTGTTATTATTATGGGGTATCAACAATGAGCCCTTCTCTATATTCTTCATTTCTTTATTTACAAATTCTGCCGGGTAATTATTGGCATTTAAAACATTTTTTAGTAGAGTAGAGTAGAGTTTTAGTATAAGGATCATTTATTAATAAATCCATTACTTTGTGGTTTGATTCCCAAAAAATAAGAGAAAAAATAATAAGTAATGCCACAAGGAACTTACAGAGGACATATTATTATATAATTATTCATTTAAATTATATGGTATAAAAGAGTGAAATAATGTACAATTAAACCCTCTTACTTACTCACGCGCCTAAACCTAAATCCGCTACTATATCTATACGTATAGCAATAATATTTTTGTGTTTCAGCATCGAAACGTTTGTCAGACCTGATCCGAAGACCTCACGATCTGTTTCGAGCTGGAATATTCGACGAATACATCATGGGTCTAATGAACCAAGTAGCTCAAGCTATGGACGATTCCATAACGCAAGAAGTTACTAACCATTTGTTCAAAAAAGTCGGTGGTCGATTTGGAATGGATTTGGTGAGTTTTAACATGCAAAGAGGCAGAGAATTCGGAATACCGGGATATATGGAATATAGAAAATTCTGCGGGCTACCTTGGTCGGATAGATTCGAAGATCTTTTTGGATCTATGCCCAATGATACCGTCAAAAAATATACGTCGATATTCGAGTAAGTTATAGAAAAGTTAAACACGAAAAATATGTTTTACATTTTGGAAAATTTTTCAGACATCCAGCTGATGTAGATTTATGGTCTGGCGGTGTATCGGAAAAACCTTTACCGGGAAGTATGCTAGGACCCACGTTCGCCTGTATTATAGCTACGCAATTTAGTTATTCCCGTAGAGGAGATAGATTTTGGTAAATTGCTTTTGAATAATCAAAAAATTCAATAATCAAAACTGTAAATATTCCAGGTACGAATTACCGAATCAACCTTCCTCCTTTACACCAGAACAGCTTCAAGAAATCAGAAAAATCAAACTAGCAAGAATAATTTGTGACAATACAGATTTGATTGATACCGTTCAACTTTATCCAATGGTATTACCAGATCACGAAATGTAAGTAAAAAAAGGCATCCAAATAAGTGTACTCCCTTAAAAACATAAATCAATTCCCCCATACACATTTAATCCTAAGTCCGCGGTAGAAAGAAATTTTTGCAAATAAATGCAACACTATATACGCTTCATTGTTAATTGTGTTGCATAACCAAAAGTATTGAGTGTTGCATAAAAGTGTGACGATCCATGATTTTTCTTCGCCCAAAAAACGTGCTCAACGCGCCTAAAGAAGTTATCACTTCAAAAGTATCCATGTGATAATCCACCTTTATCCGTAAGAAACTTCATGATCTATTTAAATGTTTTTTTTTAGAAATCCTCGTGTTGCCTGCAAGTCTGGTGTAATTCCAAGTTTGGATTTGACAAAATGGGCGGAATTTCCACAGGAGCATGCGTTTCCTTTGAATGATATTTTAGGCAAATAGAAGTAAATCCATTAAAAAAATTAACTTTAATTTAGGATTAAAGTGTACAGCTGCCATTGTACTAATTTATTTATTATGCGTAATGATGATGGAGAAGATTACCTGGAAAGACACAGAAGCGCATGAAAGACAAAGTGCCAATATACAATAGTAGCTCCAGTAGGTAGATTCTTCAACAAAATAGTAGAACAATGTTTGGACCATGCAATTTTTATACACTGATTAACAAAAAAAGATCTGGACCCCAGAAACGGTTTTCAAATTATTATTTTTCCAATATTGCAATGAATGAAATTTTTATTCAGAAATTACTTAAAATTTTGTGCTCGTAATTTCTATACACTTTTTTATCTCTTCAATTATAAGTAAATACTGAATGAATTTCATAAAACGAACAGTATTCTCAAATTTCTTTTTCTAAACCCATCCGAGACTGCTTCTTGTTAAGGTGTGATTATGCGAGACTGCAAGGTGTAGCATATTGACTAATGAGCGGCTGCGCTATCGTTTGGGTTTTGACAACAAAAAATTGCATAAAAATTGCAACAATTCTAGTTAATTACGACGAAAGGAATCGGTACTCACCGTTTCTTTTATCAAATAAGAAACTTTTTGAGTATCCCCGCTTTCTTTTATGGTTGCCACTTTATCTGTCAACGAAGTTTGTAATTAACTAACCAATTAAATAATTTGTAAATATATTTTAGAACTAGCAACAAAAATGTAAGTCTAATATATGCATTTAAAATATTAAAATTTTATTTATTTGAAAAAAGTTACCTGCTTGTCGATACTTTTCATGATGAAATGTTTGATAACACTGAAATGAATTTATCAGCTTTGATACAAAATATTACTCTGCTGTTACCTATTTAGCAGATGGCGAACTACGATTTTAGTAATCACAATATCTTAATCTGACGCGCTCGAGTATTTCAGACAATCGATTTTTTTCTCTAATCTGATCGTCTATCCTAGATGCGCGTCACTATATACATATAGAGCTAATACTTTCCAGAGTTGTTCTTTAGGTATAAGGTATCTCTCATATCTTCAACTGCCACGCTCGAGTATTCCCGAAAAATCCCCTATTCGCCTCCCTGACTATTATACATCAGTGAAATTTTCGTAAATAAACCATAGTTTTCTATCATACTGAACGAGAGAGAAGTTAGCTCCAAGCGTCAACGGTATATCTGCACAGAGTGCACCATCTAACAAGAGGCGAATGAAAGCCGTTTTCGTGATCGCAATTTTGTGTGCACATGCGTGAATTAATTAGTATATATGTCAATGTCAAGTCGACACATGGTCGACACTTCCGTTCGTTCGTTCCCGTCAGTTACTCAGTACTCTGTGGTTTGGTTGTCACTGCCTCAGTTAGATGGTGTACTCTGTGGTATCAAGTAGTATATCTGTCAGTCTCGACGTATTACCGTTTAAGTCCAACATCAAAGGAACCGACAAAGCTTTCGTCTCTTGTTAAGGCTCATCCCCAATCAATTTAGTAACGAAGTGGCACTTCGGCACGCGTGCTGGGACAATGACGTTTAAACGTTAGTATCCTCAATTCAATTTCGTGCTGACATGCGTGCCGACTTGGAAGTGCAAGCTTGCAAGCTGCGAGCTTTTTCGGTGCGTGCCGAATTGTGTCATGCGCATTTAATCATGGGAAAAATGATTTAGGTACCCTAACCCTATTTTATTCTATTACCTTCGTAAACAAACATACATTATTTTCTAATATCGTAATTATATTAATTTGTTGTCTTTGATACGTAGTAACAGCTTTTATTTACAAGAATAATCACAGGTTAAACTTTTTAATTACCTCGTTACTTTAAAATAACAATGAAAATGCGCATGTGCGATAACATTCAGGCAGACTGAATTGACAGGATTGAGGATGGGTATCCGTTTCGCAGCACGCGTGCTGAAGTGCCACTTCGCTAGCAGATTGATTGAGGATGTAGCTTTAGATGGTGTACTCTGTGATATCTGCGAGAATCTTGTTCCCTGTCCAAATGGGTGTGAGAAGATATATTAAAAAATGAATAAAAACTAGTTGTACTTCATTTTTATTAAAAAGACAAACAATATAAATTATTATCTCTACAACCCACGTAAATATTATTTTGATATATTATAGGGGACGAGAAAACTTCTCCTGGCAAACTATATTTTTTCAATAGAGCTAATGTTTTAAAATCTATTAAACATATTGTACCGTTGTTAGACATGCCTACAAGCAGAGTAACATTATTCCACTCAAATATAAGGGGAGTTGAAGATATTTCACAATCGGTTAAAAATGTTCTAACTGAAGTATACGTTTCTGCAGAAAGTTCTAAGATGTAAATATGTTTATCATGAGAACCAAAAACTACAGTGTCTTGAAAATATCTTAACGAAGAAAAGATATTGCTGTTACTTTCAAATTTCCATATTAAATTTCCGGTTTTTGAAGACAAAGAAAATATTACACCTAAAACAGAGGGTATTAATATTTGTTGGTATTTTGATAATAAACAAGGTGTTCCAAAAATAGGACTTTTGCAATTATATTTCCATTTTACATCGCCATTGCATTCAGCAATACAATAACAGCTTCCCTGGGTAGTTGTTACAAATAATCCATTATCATCTAACAATATATTTGAACATACGCTTCCATTGACCTCCGTTTTCCAACATTGCGATCCATCCTAAAAATTAACTATTTACAGTTTTAACAATAATACAAAGATGTCAAAAATAATAGCTAAATACTATCATCACTTGCAAAGTTTTTCAAAAATAATCAAATAGCGGACCGTTCACTAAGAAGCAATAACTACTTCTCTGGCTATTATATTTCACAACAAACATTGAATTTTACTTCTAAGTTTTGTTGTTTCTCCCTTTCATTCACAGAATGGTTATAAGGATCATAATTATTTGCCGAATCTGTATAAATATTGCCTACCTACCTCTGCACGTAAACTATAAACATGTTTGTCGTAAGAACCGAGGATAATCATGGTGCCATCGTTAGAAAATATGGGGGTACTTTTAATTCTGTCTTTAGTTTTGAATCCCCATATTCTCCGTTTCTCCTTGAAATCTATACAATGTAAAGTACCGTCGAAACATCCTATAAACAAGTATTTATCGCAAGGTGATAATGTTGGTGTACTTTCTATGGAACCACTAAGAACTTCTTTAAATAATTCTTCGCCGTTTTCATCCAAAACAGCAAATATATTACAAAAACTGCCAACAGCAATCCTCATGCTATTATCACTAAAAATAATATATCCTATTACATGATTTTTTGTTAGAAACATAATAGATAGTGTTTAAGAAATTGGTGGAAGGTTTTACTACTAATTAATTTCAAAAAAATTGAAGAACGTGTCACGGGACACTCGGTAAAAACGATCGATTACATAATCGATTATCAACAATAGATTGAATAGTCCATTATCAACAATAGATTAATAATCGATTATCATCAATCGATTAACCTAAATCGATTATCAGCAATCGATTAACCTAAATCGATCATCAGCAATCGATTAACCTAAATCGATTATCATCAATCCTTCATCAAGAATCGATTAATAACCGATTGTATATAATCGATTAATATTCGAATATTTCCAATCGATTAAAAGTCGATTGTTTCCAATCGATCTACAATCGATTATTATCAATTGATTAATAATCGATTATTTTTGATCGATCATTATTAATCAATCTGTAATCGATTATTATTGATCGATTAACAATAAAACGGACGTACGTATACTTTGGCAAGTTTATCTGAAACCGTGAAAGGAATGCAGTCGAAAACATTCGACATTGCCACGTTTAACTATAAAAAAATAGAACTGATTATGTCGTGATAATAATTATAAATGGGTCTTTTTATTAATAACAATATTAAAAATATGATTGAACGTTAATTTTATAATGTGCTTGTTTCCTTGGATTTATTCTATTAACATTATTTTCCAATTTATGAATATTAAAAGAGAACACTTTTCCAAATTTGTTAGGGGATTCTTAAAGCTCTGGCAACGTTGTACGAAAACCATAATGACCACACCCTCCGATTACATAATTGGTGATTTTTATCGACCAGGTTACTTCTTATTGGCAAGCGCGTGCGTATGTTCTTCCCTCTCACTTCGTCAATTGACTGATATTGATTTATCCAGTGGTGTTCGTATTGTCAGTTACCTTTGTAATTTCAGTTTTACTTGGTAAAATAGGTACCGTACGCCATTTGTACGTTTGACAGATCTACGCCATGTTTTTCCTCGCCTCTTACCGACGCCCCGTAGCTTCAGATAAACTTGCCAAACTATAACTGTAAGGTATATCTCCCAATCGATTATCAATAGTCGATTATTATACTATTATATTATCAACCTTTGTGTAAAATTGAAACCCGAGACATCGATATATGGCGGCATTACAGTTTTCTCTGGCCTATGAATCACGGCTTCGTAAACACATAACGCAGCAACGTAACGGTCAGATCTTTTGCGCCGAGACCCACGATCGCTCCAACCTAACGTAAAGAACTAAAGTTCTAAAAAAGATCAATCTTGCAAAAAATTATGGAAACTATTGTTATTATGTTGATTAACCAAAGTTGGAATTTTGTTAGATTTTTATGCCAAAAGAAGTTAATTGCCTAAATTTGTATTTTTCAAAGAAAATTTAGATACTTTGTTATTTCAATAAAAAATCATGCTTTTTAACTTAATGTTGGTATTTTATTTATTCATGTTGTTGAATAGTTAATATTATTAATATATCTCAAGCATAAATGCTAATTACACAATCATAGTATCAAAAATTTAACATCAAAATTTTGGGTATATTGTACCCACCTCATAGCTGGTGTAACAATTTCTCACCTCATTCACGCCGGGTTAAGCTTGGTGCAATGCAACTATTTAAAAATCCTTTTAGAACCCTTTTTGGACAAGTTGCGGATAAAAAAGCTAGTATGATTATGAATACGTGTGTATTAAAGTATAACTTACCAGTCTTTAAAAATTAAAGGAGATGCGTCTATGCAAGCTTTTAGGTTGTGTTTCCACAATACTGAGAATTGATTGGTGTCGATTTTTAATCGTTTATTTTTCAATGTTTCTTCTTTCTCATCCTCCTTCGCCTTTTGTGGAATAATATTTTTACTAATTTTACCAACAATTTTTTCGCAACTACAAAACTTTTCAGTTAGAAGAGCTATAGTAAGCTCATCGACATGTTCAGTATGTGTCCGCTCTTTAAATTCTTGAATTAATTGCAATGCGGTTATCGAATTTCCACCCAATTCAAAAAAACTATGATTTTGAAAAAAATCTAAATTGTTGGTGTTTATTCCAAGGTACTTGCACCAGAGATTTGTGAATGTTTTAGAAGTATCGCATTCCATGACGCCTAAACTCATAGCATAAAAAGTTTTCAACTTTTTTTCATCAATTTTGCCATGTGCAGTCACAGGAAAGTTTTGTAAAATTTCGAAGTAATCAGGAAAGCTTATTTCAGATAAAAGATGCAGTAATTTATTACGAATTTTCTCAAGTATTCGAAATTTAACATCTTTGCTAGGCGATTCCTTTATTAACACAAATGTTAATATTTTTTTGTATTTATTGCACCAAACACATTTGCTTACGAGACCCCAATGAGTGAAAATAGTTTCTTCGATACTAATCAGATTGACTTTGTGACCAAAACGTTTGACAACTTTGTCTCTTCTACCTTTATAATATATCTGTCCATTTTGAATCAAAACTATATCACCCGTTTCTCTTAAGTTTGGTACATCATTTTTGTGAAATTCATTGTCAATATAACATTTTCTTGTTTCACTACCTAAAGCAAAATATCAACTATTTAATTAAATGTTGCTTTTCCTACTCTGAAAATTACTTGTGCTAGTATGGTCACACAAAAACAGTGCCTGATTGTATGTCCTAACCTAACCTAATCATTCAATGTTGATAATTGAGTGGAAAGCACCTGAAAGTACTTACCTACATAAGCTGCTCCCTCACCGTTACTTAATTCCAAATTGTTTTCATCATATACCTTAATAATAATATCATCTAAGCATGTACCAATTGGTATATCATCTTCAATATGTTCATGTTTTATTTCATGAATAGTTGCCCAGCAGGAAAGTTCAGTTATTCCGTAAAGATTGAACAATCTCAAGTCATCTCGTCTTTTGAATGTTAATAAACTTTTAGGAAATGCTTCTCCTCCAAGTGCTAATATCCTTAATGAAGTATTGGATAATATCTTCTCTATAAGGACATCATTCCATCTTAGAAAAACTGAAGGCACCATTTGAAGAATTGTTACAAGGCTTGTGTTAAATAAGATTTTAAATAATGTTCTAGGATTAATGTAGATATAATGAGTGACTATAGCAACTGTAGCACCATTCAAAAATCCCATCAACATTTCTATTAAAGATGGGTCAAATGATAGTGGTGTTCCCCAAAATATTATGTCACTGGATTTTATGTTGAATATTTTGCTAAAATGAACAAAATAATTACTAAATGACTGTGATTGTGAATAAAACGGTCATTTTCATTCTCGTTTTCATTAGACTAGAATAAACAAAATTTTTTAAACAATTCCCAGTCCCAACTTCAATGGACTAATAGTACTTACCTTAAACTCAATGTATTACTTTCAATACAACTGTAGGGTATCCCAATAATTTTATTTTTTCCTGTTGTTCCTGAAGATTTCATAATACAAAATATATCATTTTGAGGGAATAAATTTTCTTGAACAGTAAGATTTTTCCAAATAATAAGTGTCTCACTATTGTCTAAGCCAATCTCGAGTATATTTTTGTAGCTTTTATTATTAAGATTTTCAAATGATAATATATATTCTAGGTGGAAATCTTCGGTAGATTCATTCAAATTCTTCAAGGAAACATAAGTAAATGCATACTTCAGTTGGTGCAGACTAAAAGACAAATTGTAATTCCATTAGTTGCCCATTTTGAAGACATCTTTAATCATTTAATATACAACATGATAATTATCCATATTCTGTAAATAGCTCAATTTTATATGGATATCAAAAACATACTCAAGAATTAACTTGTGTAAAAATCACAAAACAACCCATACCTTAGTATTATCGAAGGAAGGTGAACATTTTTTTCCATCATTAAGCCTATACATTTATATCTAGTATTTATTAAAATTTTGGAGAATTTTACAACCAATTTTTCAGCTACTTCATATATTTCTTTATATGTTTTCATTTCACTTTGTGCCGCATCATACATGATGATTCCAAGTTTATTAGAGTTTTTCAAGAAATTAAATGAATCTATTAAAGTACTCATCGTTCTGCTTTTTCAATATTTAAATTTGTACTTTCATCGGTCTACAACAACGCTGTTTGTAAGCACTATACCCACTAACACTACTACTTAGTACTACTATCCAGATAATCTCCTAGATGTCTCCTAGATAAACCATACAAAAATAATATAAAATTTAAAGAAAAATATTCAATAATTGTTTATATAAAATATCCATTCGCGACTCGCGTTCTTCTTCTTTTTACAACAGTCACAACACTCACAACACAGGGGTTGTGTTGTGACAACAGTCTGGTCTGGTCCATAGAGAAATAATATACATTTTTTCTATGGTGTAGTCCATAGACAAAATAAAATTATATCTCTATGATTATATTTCTCTATGGTGTAGTCCATAGAGAAATGCGACAGCATAGATAAATTTGTCTATGTGCGACAGTCTGCGCTTTTATCTTGTATTCAACTTATAAGCACCTCATTGGGTTATCTATGGTTGGCGACCATAGATGGTCATAGTCAGCGACTGATTCCCCCATCCCCCAGAACAGAACGCATTGATATGTTAGATTAGCGGTTGTGTGGAACGATAAGAAGGCAGTAAGAAGAACGAAGGAATTATATATTTTCTGTAAGGGGGTTATTCTGTGGCCGTTGTGCCAGAAATCCTATCTAAGCAAATAGTTCTATGTTCTATGCCTTCGATCATAAATACGTTCCATGAAATAGATACGCGCGTAATACGTCATGGATACGCAAGCGCATTACCAAGCTTGGTCATCAATGTCATCATCGCTTCCTTTTTGCCACTGAAAACCACGCGAAGCACGATCAGTGATCTTGATTTTAGTTTTCTATAGTTTTATTATAAATGTATAAAAAGGAGTGTAAATATCTGTGATGTAGGTAGATGTGCTCAAAATGAAATTTATGAAGTCGATGGTTTATCTATCCTACAATAATTCAAATTGAATTAGTTATAAACAAAGTTAAACCAAAATTTAAGAAAACGCTTCAAAGAAAAATGGCTGAAAAGATAGAAATACGTGTTAATATTTCATCAGAAGAACTGGAACAAAAATGCCGTACGTGTCTTAAAAATGATGGAGTACTAAACTTATTCTTAACGCGACATAAAGATGTTATGCTATATCATTTATTTCCAATGCTGTCGCTACCTGAAGTAAGTATTTCAATCTTCAAGAAATAGTACTAAAGGAGCTACTAGTTTCTGAGACTCTCCTCAGAAACTAAGTAGAAGTAAGGGGGCACAATAGATCTTTTAGGACTTGGTGAATGTCACCCCAAAATGCATACATACAAACAAGTATTTCAATAGTCAATAAATTCTAAAATCAAATAGAACTAATATTTGCAGGATTACTGTTCAGTAATGAAAGTAGGATAAATGTTTACTTGGTAACAACATTGGGATTTATTACCAATAATAATGTATTTAAATATACAATTATTCGATGCTTGAAATGTATTTGCACTCTACCTATCCGAAGGAAAATTATAGCTTACTAGCCCAGAAATATGGGTGAATCATACCAATAATACATGGTTACTATATTTTCACATATTGTGATGTATGTTACAGATAGAAAGCATATCTCTCATATTTTTAAAATAATCACATTATCACAGGGTAGGTGTAGACATGCTTGAGAACTTCACTTGTTTTTAACATATTCAATTCAAGGAACAAATTATGTTGAGTATTGACCCCATGATATATTTTGAATGAGAAAGGCAAAGAGCGGGAGTGAAGCTTCTTGCAGTATTTTTGCTTCAGGCAGCTCCTGGATTGAAAGACTAAAAAAATCTCTCAATAGGATGAATTTGATCAAACGGATAATATTTTTTTGCTAATATAGGTTTTTGTTTTTCAGATGGATCCTACTGATAATCGACTACCGCAAAAAATATGTGGAATATGTGCAAAAGCGATTTTTGAATTTTATGCTTTTAAGGAACGTACATTGCAGACACAAGTAATTATAGAACTAGCTGCTGGAAAATTGCGTTATTTAAATATTGAAAAGCCAGATGAATCCAAACAAGGCGCTGGTGACGACATCATTATTCATGCAAGTTCTGAGGTATATAAAGTTAAAGAAGAAATTAATGACAATATAATAGTTGAAGAAGATAATACAGATCAAGATAGTAAGAATTTCAATAAAGATATTGCCAATGATATACAGAAGTCAAGTAATTTTGAAGCTCAAAAGGTCAGATCACCAGGGACTGTTGTTAAAAACAAAGATTCTAAAGTAAGAGGTAGAACAATCAAACTCGCAGTTGCTAAATGTCGCTTTTGTAAAAAAAAGTTTAAAAAATATTCAGACTATCTCAATCATAGAATAGAAGAAAGAGAAAAGAGAATTAAAGTACAATGTCCAATTTGCAATGAAAATATAATGTCATATAGAATGGAAAATCACCTTTTAGTCCATAGAATTAAAGGGCACAGTACTGTTAAAGATCATGTGTATTTAAATGAAAAAAATATTGAGTTAAGTGAAGAAAAACCTAATGACATACATAAGACACAAATAAATCTGATAAAAAATTCCAACAAACAACAAATTAAGAAAGATGTAAGTTATGATCATAATTATCTAGATGAAATGTCAATTGATCATGATTATATAGAAAACTGTGAATCTGTGGATAACATGCAAATTGATGAAATTAACCATTACACTTGTCTGATTTGTAATCTTAAATTTGAAACTAGAATAGAATACATAAACCACATGCGAAAGGAAAAAGAAAAAAGACAAAGAAAACCGTGTCTAGTGTGTAATGAAAAAATACCTTTATTTAGATTGGAACAACATTCTTTGTTACACAAAGAAAACAAATGCAAAAATGCTGATTTGTTAATCGATGACCGAAATGGTGAATTAAGTTGTAGTGGCTGCAATGAAATGCTCAATGATGAAAACGAATTTGAGCTACACATACAAAATAGCCATGGCACAAAAAAAATAAACAAGTATGCGTGTTCCGTATGCAACAAACATTTCAGTTTAGCCGAACTCAAAGAACACATGAGTGTTCATAATACAGATATGAAAAGATATATGTGTGAGGTTTGTGGAAAACAGTTTTTGTACCAAACTAGTCTGCGTTTCCATAAACACTCAGAAGTAGTAGAAGAATCTTTATGTGACCACTGTGGAAAAGCTTTTAGCTCAGAATTCTATTTAAGACAACACAAACGAAGAGTTCATGAAGAAGGTAAAAGTTTTGCTTGTGAGTTTTGTGGAAAACTCTTTAAAAACAAACAAATTTTAAATATACACATGCGTCACCATACTGGCGAAAGACCCTTTGAATGTCAGGTTTGTGGTAAGAAATTCACACAAAAAACTCACCTTCAATCACATATAAGAGGGCAGCATGATCGAAAGGATAAGAATTATCAGTGCAAAACATGTTCCAGACAATTTTCTAGCTCTGAAGCACTTGCGGAACATGAAGAGAGACATGATGATGTTAATAAAATGCAAACAAATAAAAGGAAAAAAGATAAATGCGATGTATGCAACCATTTAGTTCTAGATCTAGCGGGTCATAAAGCATTACATGCTGCAGGTTATACTTATGTCTGTGGATTTTGTAATGAAGGTTTTACTGAGAGGTATGACTTAACCACTCACAAGATAGCCCTTCATTTCGCTAAAAGACGAACATTCACTTGCGATATTTGTCAGAAGACTGTTACTACAAGCCAGATGTTACAAAGTCACCGTAGAATCCATACAGGAGAGAAACCATTTCAGTGTAAACTGTGCGAAAAAAGTTTTACTCAAGGCAGTCACCTTAATACTCACATGAAATGGCACACCGGCGAAAAAGAATTCGAATGTGAATATTGTAAAAAAAGATTCTCCTTAAAAGGAAATCTTAAACAACATCTCAGGTCACACACTGGTGATAAACCCTATTGTTGTGAGGTATGTTCAAAATGTTTCCCTACAGCATCTAGCTTGAGAAAACATGTAAATATTCACTATAGGCAAAAAGTTAAACATTTAGAAGAGAATTCAATGTCTTCTTAAATTTAAGGCGTATTTTATAACTCTCTATGACGCACGGTGGAGCGAGGTATCGGGAAATGTAAACATTTGCAGTGAAATTTTATAACTTGTTTTTCCGCTGACCTTAAAAATTATATTTAACGCATTGGCCACCACCGTAAGAGCGTTCCTTAGGTTCTCCAGGTGCCAGCGAGAGAGAAAGAGGCTCATAAATAACGACGAAAAACAAGTCAAATTTATCCCTGATGATCCTAATGGCACGACAGTTACTTACATTCCTATGTGCCAGTAGTATTATCGGTGGTTACGAAAAGGTCAATGTTTTGTAGTTAGCATTGTACAATACAATCTTTTGACAAACGTTGATGTGGAAACACGTTTGGGTCTCTTTTGAGCTTCTTTATTGCACCGTGTTGCAGCGGCTTCATATAATTTCGACTTAGGCAGGAAAACTTTTAATCCAGCAGAAAAGCTCGCTAACAATTCTTTATACAACACTTTGTGTACTACTTCGAGCCCAATGACATATGTAAGCAACTTGAAGGTTCCTAATTATACAATTTTGACAGTAGGTGTCGCTCGTTTTCGCGAATAATGGTTAAGCAAAATATGCACTAGTAACACCGGTAATCCTAATGGCACAGGTGAAATCTGTGATCCTTATGGCAGCCAATGTGTAAAAAAAGGATTCTCTTCATTTTAATTGGTATTAGTGGTTTATATTATAACCCCATAATATATTGAGTAGTTCCACTGTGCGATGTAGAGTAGACTCCGTTTCACATAAAAGGAACCCACTAGAAGTTTCAGTCGTATGTGCGAAGAAGCTGCACATAACAATATCTGAACATTAATATCATCAAAGCCTAAGTCATACGACTGCAACTTCTAGTGTGTTCTTCTTCTGTGAAACTGAGTCTACCTAATCAATTAGGACTTTTTTTTCTAAAATTATTGTAAACTTATTATATTTAGTTACTTAGTAGTTTTTACTTTTAATGATTTAGTTATAAAAAAAATCTTAATATTTTATACTTTACCGATAGGTTCTTGAGTAACCTAATGATAATTTGTATGACATTTCACATTAAATTCTAAGCATGCACCAGAGTTGTTTTTTTCCTTACATTTTTCGTATTCGAAGTATCGTTAACCAATTGCTCCATAATTATTTATTCTATCTATCTTACAACCATCGTAAGAAGGTGGCATCTTCCGCCACTTGCTCTGAGCGTTAAGACGGAAGCGATAGTGTCTTTATATAGAGATGAGCAATGGGAACTGGCACAAAGGATCAACACCCACAATAATTCCAGAATAACACGAACTCGCTTGTTAAAATGGGAAGTTGACAATAATTAATGACAACCAACCATACAATATCCAGTTAAACTGGAAACATGCAGTCACAGGATGAAACGCTGGTGTAGGTACACTGACGGATCTACAGGGCTGGAATACATGGTGCTAAACCCAGTTGCATCTGCATTCTAGAAGGAAACCTACGCTGTCGACACCTGTTTGCAAATGAACAACAAAAATAATGTAGAAGCCAAAATATCCTTATACTTTCCGATAGTCCGGCAGTATTGAAATCCTGTGTACTGTGACATGTACACTTCTATAATGACATTGTTTAGTTTCTAAAAAAACCTAAAACAATACAGTAAATGTGGCGATCAACTCTAGGCTTTAAATTGTTCAGGAATTTAAGAACTGTGCCGCTACACTGCCTAAATATCTAACAATTGTTGGTAATAAATACCTACCCCGCAAAAATATTGCAATATGCACTGACTCCTTTACCTCCATTCAGTCAATCTTCACTGACCACCTAATTGTCCAGAACATATACACGGCATCTATTAAACTCTCGTTGCTCAAGATATAACAGTCTCTCATCTGGCTTCCATCTCACATCGGCATTGATGGTAACGAAACTGCGGACCGCCACGCGAAAGATGCTACCACTAATAACGACCCAACACACATTGTCCAACTCGCAACCGACCTAAATATCCACTTCAAAAACTGTGCGCAATAGCACGACAGCACTTCATGATATCCATCCATCCACTTCTCCTCTCTCCCTTAACTTCTTAATCCGGAGAGAGGCTACTATAATCAGAAGAATCCGAATCAGTCATGCCAAACTCACACACGGATATTTGATGTCTTCAGGAAATCGTCCCGTTTGCCATAGCTGTAATGATATTGTGACCGTTAAGCACATACTGACGGACTGCAAACAATTTTCTGCTACATATAAACAATTTGATCTACGGCCTAACCTCAAGGAAATGCTCCACTGTCCTACCAAAATTAAGAAAGTCTTACAGTTCCTGAAAGCTACTAACCTATACCAAAGATTAAAGAATAAAATATAAGATGTTTCACTTGTTCGAATTTATCGAGTAAAGCACCGATGCCGCTGGTGACTTGGATGGTACAGTACGTCCTTACTTGCATTTAATTTGGCATATTTTACGGGACGTCGCCCGTCGAGCGCTGTTATTTTAGAACGGTTTTTATTGGCTGTTCGTGTTTTATATTTATGTTGTATAGATTTTTTTAATTTATTAATTAATTGTTGAAATGAGCAAAAAGTCATATTAATATTTTTCTCTTTAATAGCAAAGCTGAAACACTAAATATTTTGTAATATTTGCTAATACAAAATTACGGATTTATTTTTATAATAAGGATATTATATAAACAAGTACATTAAGCAAGAAAACACAAAAATTCACTTCTATAGCTAACCAAAGGGGAATTGGTCATTGGTCAGTTCCTTTTGAACGAATTTACAAAATTTTCTTTTCATCACACATATGTAATCAGTTCCTTTGAAATATTATGCGAGTCTCTATACCAGAGTCCGTATATATTTTAATCTCAAATGTATATTGAAAGATTTGAAAGACAATAGAATAAATTTAACACATAAACCAAACTCCAAACTTAGTATTTTACATTTATGAAATTTTTAAAAAAAGGTATCCTGCAGCTGCTTCTCTTTTTACTGTTTTAACCTTGTCAATCCAAAAAATACGCGTTATTTAAAGATCAAAATCTAAGATTCAGTGGCCCTACTATTCTAGTGGCTAATGAGTATATTTAATTAAATTTGTGATAAATATCTGCTAGATTATCAATTAGTATCACAAAATGTCTAAGATTCTGGATAAAAACTGTGAAATGATTCATTTTAAAAATTCAATTTTATTTTTTACTTACCTTTTCAAATTCATATCCCGAACATTTTTTGAAATAATTAACATTTAAAAATAAACCTTTGTGATAAAGAATCCTATTAATTTAAATATATATTTCTCTAATTACTTCTGTATAGCTTAAAATAAAATAAGCTTTTCGAACTTCTCTGGTATCTACCGTTCTCGTTATTGACAACAAAAGCGAGGCGTAAACATAATTTATGAGAGCGGCGTCCGTTTGGGACAGCAACTGGAATCAAACCGCCCTGGAGTGAAACATCTTATATTTTTATTCTGTAATATTTGTCTATACCGTAAAATCTAATTTAAAATTTGTAATAATTATGTATATATCTGTATTTATTTTTTCTGTGCCAATGACCAGCGATGCCAAGGCACGTTAAGCTAAAATAAAAAAAAATACTCCCAAAATTGTTGAAAATGAAATTAAAACAAATTATGTTAATAGAATATATATTTAGTGAAATAAGAGACAATACTACCGATACATTGCTTATCTTATCTAGCAGAAATAAATTTCAAAACTTATTAATTCAACATAAACTTTTTATACAGAATAATCTACTTTATTTTTGTAAATTATACATTTTACCAACGTTTTGTTAAACTTAGGCTAAGATGGATTTGAAATAAAACTAAAATATAATCTCCTCTTCATAGCCTTATAAATACAAATGTTTAGGCGTTAAAATATGATCCAAGGTATACATAAATTATTTTTCTTAAAGTTATGTTAATTCTAACAACTGTAATAATAGTACATATATTATAAAATTCGTGGTATCTATAAACTCAAAATTCTAATAATAACCGATTGAATTTTTGAAATTGGATAACAAAAATACATCTTTAAGCTTTATTCTTAATTGGAATTGGATTCTGTTTCATCTGTAAAACAATCGAACGCATTCGAGAAATATCTTTACTGCCCTGTTTAGCTTTAGGATTAAAATCGCACAATTTTGCAATTCTTTCCCATTCTGTTCCAGGTTCTAGGTCATCATCTTCGGCAACAAATTGTTTTTCAGCATTCCTGAAAATGCAAAATAGATTGATCAAAAATATAGTTTTACACGTCAGTGCCTAGGCATTAAAAAAATAATTTGTTCTTCTTGTTAAAATCTAATTTTCAATTAAACAATTCAGAAAAGTTACATTGCAACCCAGACACTTAGCAACGGCAATAATAATGTGATTAAGTAGGTTTGCATTCGGAATGACCATGATATTCAAATCCCAGGCCCTCCTGACCTGCTAACAGTACTTGATCTATTTTATATTTTCGACATTTTATGTTGATAAAGTTACAAACTATACAGGGTCTTCAGCTTTGTTTAATTAAGCAGTGAAGCACAAAAGCAAAACAATCCTTTATAGCAATGAAAGGATATGTGTGGTAAGTAGCAACGTTAAAAAATGAATATAAAACGATAGTTGGATGATATAATATCACAGCCAATTCAATACCAAGATAAAAAAAACAGTTTCGTATGCATTCAAAAGCAGTAGAGAGGTTAAAACTTGAATTGAAATCTCTCCTACTCCGCAAATGAACGAAAAAATATAAAGGATATTCTAACTACAAATAGTAAATAATTATATTTACCTGGCAGCATCTCTTTACGAAAGCAATGAAACATCAACACATAAATTAAAATACATTCTATATGCAGTATTTACTATCGATTTTGTAGAAAATATTAGTGAATCCAATCTTAATGTAAGCTTTATACTGATGGGGCTAATAACTATTTGATTTGCTGATTTTATGGCCAGCACACAAAAGGCACAATATTATTTACAGTACAAGTAAACAGGCGGCATAAAAGCAATAAAAGGGAATGGGATAGGGATTGTATGGGTCAGGAGCCCCAAGAATCTTTCAAGCGGAAATTCACGACATAAGAAAGTGTCACCAGTTCAATATTGATGAAGGATTTAGAAGGATATATAATGTCGAATAATGAAGCAGTCATTGAAGCACTGAATTTTTGAATAATTAGAAACTCAATGAACTAGGCGAGATTGCATAGCAATACAGAATCTTAGAAGAAAAAAACGAACGAACGAGAAAACTGCATAGAACATTTACTCAGATATCCTAAAATTCTTTCGGAAAATAGGTCTACTGGTCCCTGCCTTATTTTTACATTCAAACATTTTCAAATATTTTTATCAAAGCATTTGAATAAAAATTCTTACCTATTAGCAGCTTTTGTTTTTGAAATAGATTCTTCATGACTCCTATACCAGTCCTCCAATTCTTTCTTTGCTACTTCTCTCAATTCCTGTTTCTTTTTCTCTTCTTCTTTATCTACAAATATAAAACTAATATAATAACGATTGTTAATATCGGACAATGAATTGAGTATAAAAAGCGCAATAATTGTTAGGCATACCATGGTGTTGTGTAAAGTAGTGCGCAAAACAGATATCAAATTAAGTTTTTCAACCCCAATTATGTGGAATCTTCCCATAATTCCCCAACCTAAGCCATAATAATTTAATAAAATCAACAGTAATATCAATTTCTATAATTTACTCTTTATGGTGCAAATATTATTTGTGAAACTGTTTGAGTATTGTATCGTTATATTTCTGTTCAGGAAATTGTTAATAAAAGCAAAAGCAAAAGCTCAACACTAACCTTTTTCTTCCAATCTTTTGATTTGTTCTTCTCTCCAAATTCTTATCGTTTCTGGTTCAACCCTGTCTTCTTGCCTCATCGGTGTTGGAGATACTGAAAGTATTGAAAATATTTTAAATGAATTTTAATCCACAGCTTTTATGAAATCATAATATCAATGAGCTAAAAACGTTGTAAATGATACTGCTCAACCTGCTGAACCTTTCATGAAACTTCTTAATGTGGCTTCTCATCACCTGGTAAAAGAAACTGCACATTCACAAGGCAGTCACACCAGAGTAGGATGTGTAATATGTTAATAACTGGTTTTATTTGATAATAACTTTGTAGTTGTGAATTCACATTTATGTTTCTTGACATAACTTAGATATTGAAGCATGTTATATAGCAATGTCCATATACTTCAGGTTCTGTGGTCAGTAAAAAATTACCAGATCTGCATTTTTTAAAAGAATAAATAAAGCATGATTTATCGTGAAAAATTTTTCCTACATTTCTATTTTAAACATCTAGAACAGCAATGATTCAGGTAGAATGCTGATTAAATGCTGTTAAAGTTTGCATCTCTACATTGTAGTATTTACAAAAGTATGGCGTCACTGCATGAATAATTGATTTTTTATGTTTGTCAAAATTCAAAGTTATTATTTCAATCGCATATTTCTAAGATAGTTGCAAAGGCGAATAAAATGCTGGGTTTTATAATGAGATCATCAAGAGATTTGTCACTGCATTCAATCAAGATTCTATACTGTTCCTTGGTACGTTCAAATGTGGAGTATAATTGTGTTGTGTGGAATCCGTTCCGAATGAATGACGGTAAATTTGATCGAAAATGTTCAAACAGAATTTTTGCGTTATGCAGCTTTTAAGATGGGGCTTAGTAAAGGCGCATATCAAAATAATGCTTTATTAACATTATTAGATTTAAACACGCTATCAACTTCAATGTTAATGGTAGAAGAACTAGAAATAGTGAAATATTTAATATTCCATTTCATCCTACGGACTATGGACAAAATGAATCCATCACGAGAGTTCTCAGAATTGCCAATGACATTAATTTTAGTATAGAACTTTTTAATACCTCAATTCCTACTTTTAAAAAACGGACAAAAATCTTAAATTTTTAACTTTGAATTTTAATTTTCATCATGGGTAATTTAAATTGTAATATTTTGTTTCATATTTTAAATTGTATTTCATTGATTTCCTGTTATATTTTGTGCTTTTTTTAGTATTGTATTTTTATTGTTGCATTTTGTATTGGCCCACTTTTAATCGAATTTTGTATTAAAATGGTATGACCATTAAATAAATAAATAAATAAATAATTTCATAGTTCTCATGGTTGTAATCAAACTACAAAACTACTGATATACTTGTGATATTTAAGGAAAGCTAATTATATTTTTCTTACCTCCACTTTCTCTATATTCTCTTACAGGATCAAAATCAGCTTGAAAATCTGTTGGCAAAGAAAAATCATGCTGGTTTATAAACATAATATGTATTATATTATAACAAAAAATAGTCAAATTGTGAATTCAATATTCATCTTAATCACGTAACTTCAAGATACTACTTTATTCAACTTAAGGAATATAATATTATTCAACAGAATACTTCCATGACATGGATACAAAATTCCTAAGGAGGCTTGCTGTCTAACATATGATTGTTTTATTAAAAACAAAATCTATTTATTGATTCCCCAAACAGGTTATATTTTGACTTATTGATGTAAATTAATATTTCAATAACCTTGGGACCCTTTCACAATATGGAACTATCAATATATTGTTAGATATGATGAAAAAAAATCTGTCTTGTAGTGGGTAGTGTTTTTTATATTATATATTATTATGTTAGCTTGGTGTTTAACCCTTTGACGACTGTCGGTATGCTGGGATGACCACCTATATATAAATTTGTTTTAAATTTCCCAGCGGTTTCACAGGGATACCAGTGTGTAGAATTGGTTGCCTATAGTATAATCTTAAGCATCTACCATTTTGGAACTGATTTGATTGGATAAAATTGCATTAGAACGAACTAGAGAATCACAAATTTGAAGCGGCCATTCAGTGTTGACAGATAGTCATGTTTTGATATTGTTCTTGTTTATTAGATCATTAATAATTACGGAAGTTGCGGTTAAGTGATATTTTTGAAGTCTGTTTCATGTTATCAATTGCTATTTGCATAAAAACATTTAATTTTTTCTGCAGATCACTGTTTTTTACGTGGTATTGTGGCACGACCACAATAAAATTCGGGCCGCAAAGGGTTAAAATAAGCATCAATTATTTTACTTTAAGGCCAAGCAAATGTTGAGACACAGTTTTTGTACACCATGAACCTGTGGTCTAAACACAAAACTGATGTTATTTTTTATTTTTCGTTGGTGTATGTTGACAAAGATGATTGTATAAAAGCTAATTGAAGCCATTTGGTGTGGAAAAGTATGCAGAACCGAAGTTGCCGAAATGCAGCTAGTGGAAACTGTTAATAGTATTTGCTTGAGTACTTATTTGTGGATAGGTTTGAAAATGGTATGTGTAGTAAATCCAGAGGTACAGACTGTGATGAAAATTATGGCACATTATGCCACAAATTATTTAGCCTGTTGCCATGTAAATGGACCAAGACTTTTTGACAACATTGCAGCCTGACAACTAACTTCAAATCTTAACATTGCATGCAGATGCAGAACATGCAATATGAATCATCAAAAAAATTATTTTCTACATCTTGAAAACTATAGAAGAATCTATATAGGCATCAGCACTCTTCCACACTAAAAGAAGTTTGTGTTCTGAAGCTTACAAATAAATGCATTTTACTGCAGATAATACCTATAGGTAGGTAAACAATGAATTTTATAATTTATATTTTTGCTAGGTTTTGGAAATTAATAAAATGTAAATCAAGCACATAAAATAAGCTTTAAACATACCATTGAATTTTGGTTCCTCTAGACCATCTTGATCATTGTTTTCTACCATTTCAAAGCTGCTTGCCGAATTGGTTGGATCATCTACAGATAAAGCAAAATAAAAAAGTACAACTACAGCTTAAAATTCTAAAAATGACAGGCACTGTTTAATGCAAAATATATACATGAACATGCCAGTAGCAAATAGATGAAAATAAAATAGGCAAAACGCCCCTTTTTGAACTTACCACCATTTAAAATTGGGGCAATAATTGCAGCCGGTTTTACCTCATCTTCAAGTCCGGCTAGCTCATCTTGTTCTCGTGCTAAAAATTCTGCTGCTGGATCTTCTTCAGCTGCTCCAAAGTTGTCTCCAAATCCTGACATTTTAATTTTTTCTATGTTTAACGTATAGGTGCTTATTGACCACTTCACACAAGTCGACCTATCGATGTCTGACAAACTGACATTGACCTGACAGCAAAGCAAAATAGTCGTTGACTTTGACACTCGACAATGACAATAATGACGGATCTACTCACTGCTGCCAAGCAAATACTATGTGTATGGATGACTTCGGCCAAAGACAACCTAGCTGCCAGCCGTGTAAGGAGTAATGATATAACCTATAACATATTCCGTTAAAGAAAAAAAAGAAGAACTTACAATAGATTATAACCTATAAAACGTTTCATACATTTGTGAATTACTTTCATTCGTATAAATTTTAAATAGAAAATGTCAGATTCTTTTGATACATTTTCCAGTGGGTTGAGCACATCAAAAGGAGCTGACAAAGAATTACAGGAATTCTTGATGGTTGAAAAACAAAAGGCTCAATTCAATGCACAAGTAAGTATAATATGAAAATTGGGACAAAATGAGTATTCATCATCATTCAAGTTTCGAGTATGTTTAATAAAAACAGCTCTGATTGTATAAATATGTGAATGTAAACAACATCAACCAAGTAAAAAATCCTTCTATAAAATAATTCAAATGATCATAACATGTCGTAGCATATAGCCAGAGATGTAGTTGTTGCTTCTTATCAAAAAATGTTCTGCTAGTGAAAAATATTTTTCAAAAACTTAATAGTATGTAACTATTATCTTTGTTAGCGACTAAGTTTTTTCAAAAGTCAGAAATACTTGTAAATTAAATATATTTCACATGGTTTAAATGAAAAATCTAATGCATTTAGCTTCCACTAAAATTAAATTTAGCTGATATAATCTGTAATGTGGTAACACAATTATAAATAAGGGGGTGTGTAATATAAACTAGGCAATACTGGTTGTTTTCCTCTGTTGATTTGTGAGAAGAGACAAGGGACCTTTGTTTATTAATGTTTCAGGGCTTTGAAAGTAACTTAACTGATACTACTCTATTATTGATATGACAGTGTTTAGTTTGTAAAAAACTTGATTACTTAAATTCTAACCTATCATTTCATAGGTGCTAAATTCTAAATTTGGCTTCATTGTTTGGCAAATAGACAATAGTGCATATTGTGATGCTAATTCCATCTTATATTACACATTCATGGTTCAGGCCATTTAAAGTTTTGATGAATAAAAACTCCTAAGTACTTTGATATTGCTGGTATTTAGATATAACTTGTTATGACAAAAGAATTTACTGTAATTTCCACACTCTATAAATCTCTTTGTAAAAGTCTTCTGTCCGATTTCACCAACCATTTCCTAAAGATAGGTAATACCTAAATCAGATTTTGGAATGACAAAATAGAATTTACGTTTCACCATGTGCTAAAAAAGGAAATGGTTGGTGAAATTGGGTATTAGAGCTACAGCTACTAGCTTAACACTTTATATTTAGTTTTTTGAACAAACAAGTAATACCTATAATTCTCAAGCGTTTTTAAATTCCGATCTATGTCTTTTTCTAACATAACTTTTAAAACATTTTCAGATCCACGAATTCAACGATTTTTGTTGGGAGAAGTGTGTAGATAAGCCATCAAATAAATTGGACAGTAGGACCGAAACATGTTTGACAAATTGTGTTGATAGATTTATTGATGTGTCTTTGCTGATTACAAATAGATTTGCTCAATTATTACAAAAGAGTGGGGGAATGTAGATGTAGTGAATGTCATGTAGTTTATATTATGTTGTTTGAATGTTATTTTTATTGGATGTAAACAATAAATTAGTCACAAAAAATGTTTAGTAATAAAAAAACACCTTGAAATAATTTAATTAATTTACCAAATAGTCCAGAAGAATAGGATCATGATAATTTATGATCACATTTTATTTTGTATTCAGATATTACCAATTAACAACCAAAATGACTTATGTACCATATAACATACAAGATAAAAATAAATTCTAAAAATTCAGAATGTTAACATTAAAAAAAAGAATAGGCATGGGGGCTGCCCACATAGGTGAAAACACAATTGAATGAACAACTTTTAAATTTATAATAGTCAAGAAAAGATTATTTCCCTTCTGTGTACATAAGAAAGGATTGCAAAGAAAATATATATTTTTTGAATATGTGCTAATTCGTGTGGTACACTAATATTATATTTCTCTATGGTACACTACCCAATAAAGGAAAAAAGAAGAACCATAGAGCTCGAACTCCTTATATCAGAGATAAGTACTGCCACCATAATAAGTAGAAATAACTGATGACGGAATAAATGCTAGAGAGCGCCTGTCTAGAAGTTTTTTTTGGCTTGGACTCGCGTCGCGTCATTCAGCCGGTCGCATCAGGAAAAAATTATATATAAACAAAAAGAAAAAAATAAATCTCACTCACGCCTATATACTAGAAGAAAGAAAGAAAAGTCGTAGGAACCTAATGATATACAACAGGGATATAACAGGGTCACGCGCTTCTTGTCTAGGGACTTTCTAATATGTCACAAACAAAAATAAGGCCGCGGAAAG
>CAJUYG010000162.1:169271-188091 GCA_910591675.1 Galerucella calmariensis | reverse complement strand
TTTTTTTTTTTTTTTTTTAATTTGGTTTTTACTGTCGCATCAACCATGTTGGTTATTAGCGACAAAGATATATTTTATAAAGTTTTCAAGATATTGATTTCATTTAGGTAGTCTATTAGTTTATGTATGTCACACTGTTGACCTAATGCTGATTTTAATGTGTTCGGTATATTATATTTAATTCGCGCTAGATCATAATTGGGACATTCTATAACAATGTGCTTGACTGTCATTTGCTTGGAACATGCAGCACACTCTGGTGCTCCATTCTTGTTTAATAAATGTTGATGAGTCAGTTTAGTGTGTCCTATCCTGAGTCTTGTTAGGAGAACTTGTTTGGAGCGCTGGTTTGGTATTGTCTTCCAGGGTTTCACATCGGGCTTCACTTCACGTAACTTTGTTTTTGATTCGTACCACTGATTTTGCCACGCATCGATCACTTTTTCTTTCGCGATAAGCTTTAAGTCACTGATGGTCATCGCGTCAACTATAGTCGCACTATCACTTTCGGCTGCTTCTTTTGCCCGTTGATCTGCCTCTTCATTACCATGAATTCCGGTGTGGGATGGGATCCACATGAATTTGATATGTATTTGGGATTCCTGGAGTTCGCAGAGCTCTTCCTTAATCCCGATGACAATAGGGTGTTTACTATAAATTGTTTGAATAGATTCTAGTGAGCTAAGAGAGTCTGTGATTATAACGACTTTGGGGGCATTAATATTTTTAGATAATTTAACGGCTTGTGACAGTGCATATAATTCTCCAGTGAAAACAGTACTACAGGGTGGTAATTTGAAGGATAGGTTACAATGTGTTGTAACAACTGCGGCTCCGACGCCAGTAGGAGTTTTGGAAGCATCCGTATATATTTTATAATATTCATTATATTCGTTTATTTTTTTATTAACAGTATTTGTAATCAATAACCTGGGGGACTCGTACTTGTTTAAAAAAGTGAGACTAGTGTCGATTTGTGGTTTCGGAATTTGCCAAGGAGGACTGACATGTTTGTGCGTAAAGATAGGTGAATGTTCGATTTGAAGTTCTGCTGTGTATTCTCGTACTCGATCATAGAAAGTTGGATTTGGTTTCTGTTGTTGCTGAGCTGTTTGATTAAAGGCATCTGTATGAATTTTTTGGTACATTGGATGTTCAGGATTATCTAATACAGAAGTGGCATATGATAATGTCAACATTTTTCTTCTTGTAGATAAAGATGGTTCCCCTAATTCTGAATATAGACTTTCCACTGGAGAAGTTCGATATGCACCTGATATTATGCGCAAGGCATTGTTATGGACAGTGTCTAGTCTTTTCAAAATTTGGCTCTTTGTTGAAGAATATACTATAGATCCGTAATCGATTTTGGCACGTATGAGGTTTTTATATATGACGTGCAAGGTCTTCTGATCTGATCCCCAATTTCGATTAGAAAGCATTCTTAGTAGATTAATTCCCTTTTGACAGGATAATATCAAGTTTTTTATATGATCATTCCAGCTTAGTTTCTGGTCAAATATCATGCCTAAGAATGTCGTGGTAGTTACATATTCTAATTTTTTTTTATATAATGTCAATTCGGGTGTACTATCACAATGTTTCTTTGAAAATAATAGGCATTTAGTTTTTGATGTGGAAAAGAGGAAACCTGAATGTTTGGACCATTGTTCGAGTGTAATGAGTTGTCTTTGTAGTATCTTCTGCATGGTATTTATGTTATTACTTTTCATGTATACTACTAAATCATCTGCGTATAACCTTATTTTTATTGGACTAGATACATTTTCGGTGATGTTATTGATAGCAATTAGAAATAATGTAGGACTGATAACGGAACCCTGGGGTGTGCCATTCGCTTGGCATTGTTCGCTTGACATGTTACCATTTGCTCTTACTCTAAAAACTCTGTGGCTCAGGAAGTTTTTGATAAATGCTAGCATATTCCCATCTATATTCCATTGTTTCAAAGTTTTCAATATGTTGATTCTACATGCAGTATCAAATGCTTTGTTAATATCAAAGAATATGGCTAAGCATTTTTGTTTATTTGCAAAGGCTTCGTGTACGTCACTTTCTAGATCTATAATATTATCCACTGCAGTTCTCCTTTTCCTAAATCCACTTTGTTCTGGACTGATTAGTTTGCGACTTTCAAGTTCCCACATAAGGCGGTTGTTAATGATTTTTTCTAGGAGTTTGCAGACCGTGCTAGTTAATGCGATTGGTCTGTATGACGCCGTGCTTGTTTTTTCTTTGCCCGTCTTTAGAATTGGTACGATCGTTGCTTCAGTCCACTGGGTCGGAAAAGTCTGTAGAAGCCAAATGGTGTTGTAAATTTTTAACAGTACTTTTTTACCGCTCTCGGATAGGTGTTGCAGAAAAGAAATGGGAATGTTATCGGGGCCAGGACTCGAGTTCTTAAAGTCTTCTATTGCTTCTTCTAGCTCTGATTGCGTGAGTGGTTGATTGTAGTGCGATATATTATTATCATTATTGACATGTATTTCTTCAATGGATATTTTGCTTCTTAAAAATTCTTCCGGTAACTTAGTGTTGTCCGAGTTTTCCTTAAATGCTTTCGCCAATACTTCTGCTATATCTTTTGACTTTGTCAATAAGTTTTTATTTTGTTCTATTCCATTAATTTTGTTATATGACTTATTGCCAGATATGCTATTCACTTTTTTCCATACTGATGACATATTTGTCGAGCTGTTTATACTCTGTACATATTTTGACCATGAATCTTTTTTACTTTTTTTAAATATATATCTAGTTTTAGCCCTTAGAGCTTTAAATCTTATTAGGTTTTCTGCCGTATTATGTTTTTTAAATACATTAAAAGCATGTTTACTTTCTTTTAGCGCTTCCTGACATTCAGTATTCCACCAGGGTACTGCTGTTCGGTGTGATACGTTATTAGTCCGACCTATTGTTTTTTCTGCCGCGGATATCAATAGATTGTTAAAATTGGCTATTGTGTCGCTAATATCTTCGCATATCGCAAATTTTGATAGGGATGCATCAGTTACAATAGAATATTGTTCCCAGTCTGCTTCATGTTTCCATTTTTGTATAGGTGTTGAGTCGTCAGGGCTTCTACGTTTATCTAAGACGAGGATTGGAAAGTGATCGCTGTCGTATGAAAAAGGTAATACTTCCCATGAGAGATGTAGGTATAGTGAGGGATTACACAACGTTAAGTCTATAGCCGAAAAAGTACCATTATATGCGTTAAATCTTGTTTTGCTTCCATCATTAAGGATATTTAGGCCTAAGTCGGTTATGACCTCCTCTATCGTGTTACCACGGATATCTTTTTTGTCGCATCCCCACATGAAGTGGTGTCCGTTGAAATCGCCCAAGATAATTTTAGGATTTGGTATCTGAGAAATTAGATCGGTTAGTTCCATTTTGGTAAGGTTTTCATCAGATGGAATGTACAGATTACATATATTTATCTTCATAGGAAGATAGACGGTCACAGCCGTTGCTTCAAGATTGGTGTTTAAATTAATCTGGCTGGAATATAGGTTTTTATTTACGTATGTCGCAACTCCTCCCCAACTTCTTAAGCCAATTCTATTTTTGTAATAAATATCGAAGTTTTTGAGCTGGTGTATATTTTGATCATTAAAGTGCGTTTCCTGTAAACAAATAACGTTAGAATTATACTTTGATATGATAGTTTTCAACATTTCCAGATGGAGATAATAACCGTTCAGATTCCATTGCAAAATACTCATGGATCTGGTTTATTTAGTACGAGTTATATTAATTTCGTTGCTGTCGGACGAGTCACTGATTGGCTCGTGTTCTATGGGTCCTTCAGCAATATACCTTTCAAGTCTTTTCCTAATTTTAGTTAAACGTGTTTTAATTGATTTGCCTTGAATTATCGGGTAAATTGTTTTAATAGTGTCCACTAGGTCTTCAAATTCTGTCGTGTAATCTCTTATTACGCTTATTGGATCTGGGTTTCCTTTTATATTTGACAGTAAATCCATTAACTGATCATAAGTGAGAGCATATTTTTGTGGATTCTTCTCCATTAACTGTTTTACAGGTTGCATTTGCTCGGGTGTATTTTCTTCACTTTTATATTTTTTCAGTGTGTCAGGTAATTTGAATGTTGGAGAGTCTGACTCTGCTATAGGGCTGGGAGTTTCCGACAAAGGTCGTTTATTACAATTTTCGTTGCGCTTCTCGGATCCATGTTCAATTGATCTGGTGGGAGTGTTGGATGAAACTGAGGTTGTCGCATTAGTTTTATTTGTATGGTCTATTGTACTTGATTGAGATGGATCTTCTTGTGAGTTTGGGTGTTGTTCTGGGACATTTTGTGAGTTACTAGGTTCGGGTACATTTTGTAAGAAAGTGTTTTGTTCAGACTGGTCAAGTTGGTTTAGATTAACTACATTTGGACACTTTGATGCAATATGTCCAGTCTGTTTGCATTTATAACAAATCTGGTTATCGAATGTGAGGAAGATCCGATAAGAAGTGTTGTCATCTTGGACGAGAATACTGTCTGGAATATTCCGATTTTCAAGTGGAGCTATATATACTTGGCGTCGGAAACTAAGTATATGGTTGTATTCTGGTTTTGTTGTTCCAACTTTGAGAGAAATGATTGGGGATATGATGTTTATGCCTAGATTTCGCAATTCTGATAATAGTACTTCATTGGAAATTGAGGGACAGACGTTTGACAAAACCAGTCGTTCAGTCGGTGTCAGTAATCTACGTGTTTTTATGGAAATATTATTAATAGAGAATTCTCCCCCATGCTCACTGAAAAATGTGTCTATTGCTTGTTTTGATGCCAGATATATGCATATTCTGTTATTTGACATCCGAGATGCGTATAGGATATTTTTAGGGCCTACGATATCTCCTATTTGGTACAAGTATTCCTCTAGTTTAGGGCCATCTAGTGAGGTGAATATAATAGCTTGATCTTTGGAGGGTAGTGTAGGTTGGGACTGTTTAGATTTAGATAATGCAGTGGAATAAGACATTGTGCTGGATTGGGATTGATTCATTTTTCTGGTTTAGTAGGTGTTCTGGTTGCGGTCCTGTATTTTAACGACAATAGGAAACAAGTTCCTTTATCACTTGCTTCGATTGATAAAATTGGTATTTGTAACGTTGTTTTATAGGTTAAATATTAAATACTGGTGGGATTCTACTTACAATTATTAGTGCAAAGCACCAATATCTGTAATCGATGTTAGGCACTTTTTTATAATTGTAACTCACTAAGTTTTCGCAAAATATAAGATAATTCGGAGCCGATTGCACATAGGTGTTTAAGCCATGGCTCTCAGGTCCGGACTCGTGTTTATAATTATTTAGATCTTTTAGGAATGATTTCCAATTAAAAGTTTAACCGATTAATAATTTATCAACAATTTGTGTACTTACTTGACTTTGAAATAGTTTAAAATGTTTATAAATAAATAGAGTTATATACTTTTCCAATTTCTCAAATATTTTTTCCAAAATAGGGTAGCTATGATGTTTCCTATTTTTTCTCAATATATTTTCCTCTCTTTATTTTTAAATACTACTACTGTTAGCAATAAATAAATACACTGTATTTAAAATATTTTGAATCTTTCACAAATAATTTTTATACAAAAAGTTTTATAATTTATCAACAAATTGAGTACTTATTTGATTTTGAAATAGTTTAGAACATTTATCAATAGAGTAAGTTATACAGCTTTTGAATCTTTACAGTTACTTATTCTATAAAAAAAATTTCATGTTTTTTATTTAACATATGATATATTTTCCAAAAGACCTAAGAGTAGCTATGCTGTTTCCTATATTTTAACCTCGATTTTAACAATATATTATCGTGTCTTTATTTATCACTTACTACTACTACTAGTAATAAATAAATACAATGTATTAAACTAAATAACTAAAAGAAAGGAAGCACAATAGATCTTTTAGGTATCAGTGAATATATCCTTATATCCTGTAACTTTGCCTTGCTTAACCAATTCAAGCACGTCTTCTTTTTTCTATTGCTGCTTGTTATAGACCTAAACAATATATTTAAACAAATACCACTCACAAGATTAAATTTCTTTATAATTTTCTTTTGTCTAATAGTGATATTATTTATAAACGAAATATACTAATTTTTTATTTTGCATCTTTTTATAGTGTGTGACAATCATAACCAATTCAAATATGTTCAAGTAGAGACTGGTAAGATATCCACATTGAATGTAAATCAACGGTATTTTTTTCATCAACATACGAAATATCTGTGGGATGCTACTATTAATGCTTTTGTTACATGTGATGATTTAATTCCATTGAAATCAATTGATGATTATTTAAACAACACAGATGGTCTAACTGATGATGAATACCAAAACAGGTAAGAAGACAAACACTCTTATTTCAATTCTAAAGTCAATTAGATTATACCATTGAGTGATAAATATTAAACGTTGAATGACCAAAATATATTTAGGTATTAGTATTTTTTATTTATTTATAATAATATTTTTATTATTCCATCAGCTGTTTCACAAAACGTAAATACTGCTAGTACAATTTTTGATGGCTATTTAAAGTGAATAAACCTATTAAACAAAAATTATTTCAGCTTGGATTTGTATGGTTTTAACAGAATTGAAGTAGAAGTAAAGTCCTACTGGAGTTTATTTGTTGAAGAAATTTTGAATCCATTCTATGCTTTTCAAGCATTTTCCGTTATTTTATGGAGTATTGATGACTACATACTATATGCTGTTTGTGTCGTTATTTTAACTTTACTCTCTAGCATAACATCCCTACTTCAAACACGAAAGGTAAGAAGTCTTTTTTTCTGCAACCCTCCTAGTATGAGCTGGCAACGTTTTTAAAAATTTATTTATAAATGAGGTAGAGTAATACATCTTCAAGTAATATTAAAATAATATCGTGAGCATACATTTTTTATACTTCTGTGTCAAGCTGGTAGCTTGATAGTCAAGATATTTTTTTTATATACTGGAATATTTGAAAAATATTTTTTTTAATAGGGAACTTTTCAATTTTCTTATTCAATAATATAATATAATCAATCACTCTGTATAAAAATAATTGTTTTATTTTTAGCAAAGCCAAGCCCTCCATGATTTAATCGAATCATCAAAATGCCATGAAGTTACAGTATTACGTAAAAATATAGATGGAAATCATAGTATAATAATTGATCCAGATCTTCTAGTGCCTGGAGATCTCGTTGTTCTTCCAGCTTCTAGCTATATCATGCCTTGTGATGCAGTACTTCTCACAGGCCAGTGTATTGTTAATGAAAGTGTTTTGACAGGTGAATATTCTAAACCATTTTACATTTACGATTTCAATTGATCAAACACTGTCAAATGTTGACTCTTTAATTGAATTTATTATAAAAAATTGCTGTTCTAATTCTGTGATAGAGCGCATGTCACTACCATACCTACCCCTTCCTATACAACACATTAATTTTCAAATTCATGGTTCTATCCTACGTTATTAATTTTTGATGATAATAGATAATATTTTTTTGGGATATATTTTATATATACCTACCTACTTAATATATTCTTTGTTTTCAGGGGAAAGTGTACCAGTAACCAAACCTGCATTACATTCTAGTACAGAAATGTATAATATTGATTCTCATAAACGACACACGCTTTTCTCAGGTACAAATGTCATTCAAACACGTTACTACCGAGGTGAACATGTTTTAGCAAGAGTTGTACGAACTGGTTTTGATACAACCAAAGGTTCACTTGTTAAAAGTATTCTTTTTCCAGCACCAGTCGGTTTGAAATTTTATAAAGATAGCTTCAAATTCGTTCTGTTTTTATTTGTTGTAGCTGCTATTGGAATGACCTATTGTTTGTATATGTACATATCTAGATCTGTAAGTAGCCAATTAATAATTTTTAATTTGTTTGGAGTGTGTGATGAATGTGTAACATTGAAAATTAATTTTGCTGACAACTATAACTGTTCTGTTGCATTTTGCTACTCCAATGCTCCATTTGCTTTGAAATAATTTCTCCTAACATAAACATTTTCTTTATAAAGAAATAATGCATCTATTGTAAAAGTTATTCATCATAACTAGCTTTAATTTTATTTTTGATTAAGTGTTGGTTTTTTGACCAAACTTTTCTTATTTTTATTCTGCTTTTTGTTCTTGAACAATCCTTGTAGTCTAGGAGGAATCGGCGCATGTGTACCGAAAACTATTCCACCTCAATTTTTTATGCGTTCCTCTTCAAATTGCCCTACTGATGATATAAATGCATGTTGCCATGGGGCAACCCGGTGCCATATTGTTTAAACAGAAATTGCTTAAACAATTGCAAGGAATTGTTATTTTTCAACCGGACAATTTTTTTTAATATTCTTTATTGAAATACCAATAAAAAGGACCTATGACTTTTCACGATAAAGTTGATATTTCCAAAGATATGATTTTTTTAAGGTTCGAAAATTTGGGTACTCTTAACCCATGAAAAATACAGGATCGCATTAAAAGGTGGAATAGTTTCCGGTACTCATGCGCCGATTCCTCCTAGACTTTTGATAATCGAACATTTAATTTTACCGAAAGTTTAATTTGTAATTATTTTTTGAATTCTATTTACTTATATCGTTTTAAATTAAACTTAATTTATAGGCTCCTTTGCGAGACATCATAATCAGAACATTAGACTTGATAACCATTGTTGTTCCGCCCGCTTTACCTGCTGCTATGGCAGTTGGCACAGTTTATAGTCAAAATCGTTTGAAAAAACTTGGAATTTTCTGTATAAGTCCACCCAGAATTAACGTTTGTGGAAAAATTAAAATGGCTTGTTTCGATAAGGTAAGGGTTTCAATAATTCTCTACAGATTCTACAATTGTTATAATAATTACCTATAGTTATGATTCTAAAAAAATGTTTTAAATTAGTATAATATTTTTACTGAAAATACAGTATGTAGCTTCGACTAGCAAATTTGTGATATTTTTACTGAAAATACAGTATGTATAAACTTTGGCAAGTTTATCTGAAACCGTGAAAGGAATACAGTCGAAAACATTCGACATTGCCACGTTTAACTATGACAAAACTGAGGTTTTAACTATGTAGTGATAATAATTAGAAAAGGGTCTTTTTATTATTAACAATATTAAAAATATGATTAAACGTTAATTTTATAATGTGCTTGTTTCCTTGGATTTATTCTATTAACATTATTTTTTCAATGTATGAATATTTAAAGATGAACACTTTTCCAAATTAGTTATGGGCTTTTTGAAGCTCTGGCAACGTTGTACGAAAACCATAATGACCATTCCCTCCGAATTACATAATTGGTGATTTGTATCGACCAGCTGACTTCTTATTGGCAAGCGCGTGCGTGAGATCTTCCCTCTCACTTCGTCAATTGACTGATATTGATTTATCCAGTGGCGTTGGTATTGTCAGTTACCTTTGTATTTTCAGTTTTACTTGGTAAAAGATTAACTTGCCGACTAGCAAATATGGGTCTTGGACAATTTCATATATCATACTCTTTTACAATATCAATACAATTAATATAATAAATATTTGTTTTAGACTGGTACTTTAACTCACGATGGCTTAGAAATGAATTGTGTGATTCCTTGCAATAATTCGACATTTTTGGATCCAGTTACTAACGTTAATGTATTGGATGAGGAAGATAGATTGGTTCAATCTATGGCTGTCTGTCACTCTTTGTTGATAGTCGATAATAAAATGAACGGCGATCCTTTGGATTTAATTATGTTTGAATTTACAAATTGGGTATTAAATTTTTTGAAATTCGACTTGTACTTAACGTCATAGATGTTAATTTTTGCAGAAATTAGAAGAGCCCGGACAATCGGAAAACGCTAGGTATGACATGATAGGGCCAACTGTAGTATCACCGAAACTCAGTGGTTCTTTACAGGATCTCGATACTACTAGTTCTGAGGTAGGGTATAATTTCTACTATATTGATGTTTTATGTTTTACTTCTGATGGTTATCACAAAGTAATAAATCTGAAGTAGTTCTTAATTATCCACCAATACTCCCCCGGTCTAACAATCCAAAGATCTTACTACTTGAATAAAATCAGAAAATCACAGAAATAAATAGTTTATTAAGTATTAAGAATGGTAAGGGTTGTTTACCGGTCGACAGCAATGTTTGCTGGAGACCGGTATTACCCTTAACGTTCGAGATGCTTATAAAATTTTTTGCGCGATCGTACCTATGAAAATAAATTTCGAATAAAATAATTTAAATTTCTTCGGAATGAACGAAATGTCAGAAGTGACATTTATACATTTCGATCAGTTTAAAATATAATTAGCATTTCGGTGGAATTGTTTTCATGCTATTTATTATTTTTTATATTGTTCTGTTCAGTTCTGATCATTAAAAAAATATAAATCTTATTTTTTTTTGTTTCTTTTGTGTAAGGAATGAAATAATATATTATTTAGGACCACTTAAATGTATGTAGGGCTAAGACGTCGGTAAGTAAATCACTTACCGACGTGTTAGACTTAGAAACCAGTAAACACAACCTACCGTCCTGACAACCGATGCTGTAAATAAACAAAAAAGATCGATCGTGCAAAACATATATTACTCGATCGTTTTGTATCCTCAGAAGTAAATTATAGAAATTGATATCTATATCGACTTTGCACTACCACTCACCGAATCAATTAATCAATCAATATACCAATCCTTCTGATGTCCTAGTTTTGTTTTCAGTGTTGAGTTAAATTAAGTCGAAAGCTCCACTTCATCAATTCCTTTAAATTTCAACTTTGCAACTACATTTCTCCTGGATCCTCAAATAATAATCATCATACTATCACATCACAAACAAATACTAAGTCAAATGAAAAATATTTGGGAGACCGAACTCTCTACCTTTTTAGATAAAATAATATATTTGTTTTTCTTTCATAGCGTTGCATACGCCTTGGAAGGATAAATTCAGGTATGTTAGATTTATAAGTTGAACTAGTGCTTCTTGCACTTTCGAGCAACGGCACCCTTTGTTATGTCTCTTGAACATAAGCTCAAGTAAAAATATAACTGATCGTTATTAAGAGATAAAAATAAATCAATAATCCGCCTGATTCTATAAGAAAGTAGTTAAAAGTGTGATTAGTGTAATAACGTGGTTGGGGATTAAATTTTAATCACTCGTCTAGTCACGCCATCCATTTTTCGGATTCTATAGAACCAAAATCAACCACGGTTATTGAACTTCGTACGCTTAATCACCGTGATTAAGGTAGTTTAAATGTATCATGCGAAGTTAGCCGATTCTGGCGTTTTTGACAGAACTTGCGCCGAAATGCATTAACGTCAAATTGCAAATTCGATGGGGTTATGTTATGCGGGCACATGCAGGCACATGTTCTCAGACTCCGAATACTGACTGTTGTTTTTTTCAAGACTACATTAGCTATTAGGTTATTATTTTCAACAGTTAACACTGTTTAGTTTGTGAAATGTTTATTAATGTTTTTTTTTGTTTGCTTTTTTTTTTCAAAAATTTGTTGTTTGCTCAATAAAGTGGTGCTCTCAATCAATATTGATAGTTTTTAATGATAATATTCACAACACAATAATCAACAGTAACTTAAAAATGGCTTGCGATCAGTATTTCCCTTGTGTTTCTTCCGGCAGTCAGTATGTCACGATCTAAGAATTCAATAACTTATTTCATTCCAAAAAACATTTCAAATAGCTTACTAACGACGATGGTGGGTTATTGTTTCCTGGTCGTTGTCATCATCATCATCTTCGTAGTCCTCATCTTATACTTTTCACTGCTTTTCACTTACTATAATCACTTTGACAATGACAAGCAAGAGTGATTAAAGCACAACCACCAGAGAAACCTGGTGGTTAGAATGGTTGAAAAGAATCCGAAATCCGATAAAGCGGCTACCTTAATCACTGACCTTGCTTTTTACCACTCAGCTGAGTGGTTAAGTTGTAACCACTCCCTTATAGAATCAGGCCGATTATCTTATTTATGCAAACAGCAGAATATTCCGATTTCTTATTTTAATATTGAAATTGAATTGAATTTGATTTATTGCAATTTCTCCAACTTTTATACATCCCCTTTCCTCTTAGGTACGCAATCTACTGTTTCCTTTCTTTTTAGCTGCCATATCTAATAGGAATATTGAGACAATTTACTTTTTCGTCCACTCTACAATGTATGTCTGTGATATGTCGCGATTTGCGTCGAACTCATATGGTCGCTTTTACAAAAGGTGCTCCTGAAAAATTGCTCAGTATATGTCGTACTGAAACTATTCCGGAAGATTTTCATATAAGACTGTCTCAATATACCGCACAAGGTTATAGAGTTATTGCTTTAGGATACAAGGAATTACCAAAGTCTTTTAAATGGACAGAAACACAAAAAGTTAAAAGAGATAAGGTAAGATATTTTTCTGTTATACTGTTGAAATAGTATGGTAAATTAGGTAAAATCAACTATCATTTTACATGTACTTCTTCCAGTATAATGGGGTGCATTATTAATATATGTGGATAATGAACAAATATATTTATAAAAATAAATAACCAAGCTCTTATTTTTCAGATAGAATGTGACTTGACATTTCTTGGATTTTTAATTATGCACAATCCGTTAAAAGAAGAAACTACCCCTGTGATAAGAGTATTACATAAAGCCAATATAAGAACAGTGATGATAACAGGTACGTCAAAAATTACAGGTTACCGAATGCAATAAACACACATTTGTAACCAATAACAATACTAAATGAAAAGTGATGTTATTTCTTCACTTGTTTCAAGTAATAATATTTGCAGATAGTTTAGTTGTCAAATATCTATTTCACAATATATGATGTCTAATAATAAAACTATTTTAACCATATGTTGTTATAGGTGACAATATTTTAACTGCAATTAGTGTAGCCCATGATTGTGAGATGGTGAAAAAATCTGATAAAATTTTTATTATAACAGTGAAAGATGATGATGATGCCGAAAATAGAACTCCTAGAATTGTTTTTAAATTGGTAGGAGTTCCAAGAAATAACGATTTCGTTAGTGTCTATATAAATTTTGAAGTAAGTAGTGGATAAATAAATATAAATGACTTGGAAAGTGTGAGAATTATACTTTTTAGCAAAATATGTTTATTAGATAAAACCCAAAAAATTAAAATGTAATAGAGATGAATTTAAATAGATATTTTAGTACCATAATTAGGTACACTGTTCACTCAGAAACTATCTCTGTAAGGGTAAGTTCGGCATGTCAGAGGGGTGAGTTCAAGAACGTCACACTGGTTGAAATATGGCACTTGATTGGTGGGGGTTAAGGGCGATCGTAGTGCGACGCTCCAATGAATGAGTTCTCGAACGGATTTACCTTCTTGTGGCTGTTAACTATAACCATACTTTTTTAAATATTATTGTTCAACTTTTAAGTTTTTCTAGTTTAAATGTAGAATAGATAATATGGATAAAAAACATGTCGCATTGATTGCGCTTACATTGGGAAAACAGTTGCTTGAAAGGATAGGTACATTCTGACTCAGAAAACGAGTCGGATAATGAAATGGAAATCTCTTTAATATCCCAAATTGCGTCAAAGTTGCAACCGCGGAAAAGAACACATCCAAGGTGTAAAGATTACTTTGAAGTAATTATTCCCAGCTATAAGAACTTTTAAGGAGTTTCAGATGAATTTCAGAATATTTATAACTAGCGTAGGTCTAACATTAATGAGTCTGGCGCCAAGAGTTTTAAACAGAAAAATTTTAAAAACCCTTTAGGCACGCCAATCTACCACAAATAAGATTAATAATATTTTAAATTTTAATAGGAGAAAGTCTAAATTCTAACCACAAAATATTCAAACCAACTGACAGGTGCGATTTCTAGCCGAGTCGGGTCTGGTGTAATTTGAGCGACGCTCGAGTGTCGCTCTAAGGAGTTCTCGGACTTTGGGGGAGTACACAACAAGAAGACGCTCTCGGACACAAAAATAAGTGAATTTCATACTAGTGCGATGCTCTCGAACTTAGCCCAGCTCTAGAGTAGAGTTGGACAATATGGCACGTGATCAAAGAGCGAATAGAGTGTAACTTTATCGAACGCGATTGTATATGCAGGAAAATTAGAGGTTAAAAGAAGTATATACCTAAATATTCAGAAGCGAACGAATTTCATGAAAAATTCATATTTAAATTAATAAAGTGGTGTGTATAATGGATCAAAGATTACAAAAAGTTGTCATGCATGTTCTTATTAAACAAGCTAGAAACACTATATTATGGATTCCAATTCTGAGGATGAATATATAGGCTGCACTTTCTAAATGCGATAGGTGCGCTTTACTAAATTTTACAGGAGACATAAAAAACGTAACCAAATGTTGAGGTTTCAAGACATACACGATTTTATTGTTTTTTGATTTACAATCTTAACAATAATTATTAAATGCATAAAATAAACCAATTTACAACTGTCTGACTATTTGGGGATAAAATTAAAATAAGTATGCACATTGCGCATTTCATCTGTTCTTTATTTACACATAACGGTTTTTATAGTAAAAAATATATTTGACAAACATTGATAAGCTATGGAAAAATGAGGGATAGTATTCCTAAAATAACACAACAAGATTTAATAGAAAAGTAGTAACAAGAAAATGTAATCAGTCTTCTAAACTATTCTAGAAAACTTGTTGGTCCTAATTAATGCTCTAATGGCTTCAATGATTGCAAGTTGTGAAACTTATTTTTAGTCAATTTTTATCACTATTTATATTTGAAAACCACTAAAGTTGAGATTAATAGGAAAACATAACCTATCAAATACATAAAACACTATTTGCTCTAGAAATAATCTAGGAGCATTGAGAGTGTGCACTTTTTACTCTGTTTCGCTGTTACTGAACATATAGGAGTTGGATCTTTTACTCTAAATGTTGTGCCCGAACTGGAAAGAGTAAATCGAGCCAACGGAGCTAAGAGATTGCTACCTGCCGAACTCACCTTGAGATGGGCAAAGTGGACAGTGGAACATGCAGATTCTGCGATGATGACATACGATTTTTTCTTGAATGTACCAAGCATACTTTGGTATCGTTATTGGGTACCTCGATTGTACTATGCACATGACAGACCCTAGATAACTGACAAACATCAGACTCTACCTTTCAATTAGCTACTGTCAAATTTCGCATGCATTGTTGCAAATATTAAACTAAAAGAAATTGAACTACAGGGGTGTTTGAGGATAAGTAGTCAATGCATCAGCAAATTGCAACTTTGCTCAAATTTTTTCAATTCCACGTACTTTTTCGACGTACTATATTATTTATTGGATTATTAGATTATTTATATCATCTTCATTTATAAAAATAATTTATTTATACAATTGTTTGTTTTTGATAACCTACTAACGCATTTTTTACAATACTTTTTTTTGTTTATTACGTATTATTAACGTTTTCCTTGTTTGTAAAAATATTGTTTTTATAGCATCAAAAATTTGCGGTTGATGGAAAAAATTGGAACAAGCTATTAACCCATTTCCCAGATATGGTGCCGAATATATTAGTAAAAACTATTATATTTGCTAGATTTCAGCCTGATCAGAAAACACAGCTCGTTATGTCTTTCCAAAAATTAGATTATGTTGTTTCTATGGTAGGTGATGGTGCTAATGACTGTGGGGTAAGTAAATCAAAATATACATAAGGTAGTCGTGAAATGTATTTTTGGTAATTACAAAATTACAATCATTCAAAGATGGCACTATTATTGACAAATCTATGTGATTTTTAATCAGTATCAACATTTCATGTCATTTCGATTCCTAGATTACAAAAGTTATCGTTGTGAAATACTGTAAAGTGGCATTATATAAGATAGCTAACACCTTAAATATATCTGAAGGCAGTAAATTCAATATTTAGTATGAACAGTTGTTCATGAGCTTTAAGTTCATCGGCTTTAAGTGGATACCTACTGTGTTTGGTCACTTTATGTATCATCACAACTAACATAAAATAATTGAAACTCTTTGTTTTTAATTGGTTAGGCTAATGGAACCGTAAGGATCCGCAGTCAATATCACAACCTCACACACACACTTTGTTTTTAGGCTTTGAAAGCAGCACATGTAGGCATATCTTTATCTGAAGCTGAAGCAAGTGTTGCTGCGCCATTCACCTCCTCCATACCAAATATTTCATGTTTAGTCCATTTAATGTTAGAAGGAAGATGCGCTTTAGTTACAAGTTTTGCTATTTTCAAATATATGGCTCTTTATAGTTTAATACAATATTTTTCCGTCTTGATTTTGTATAGGGTAAGTAATTTTCGTTTTCATTGATTTGTTAAACATTCACTGAAAAATGCCGAATGTATGTATGTATGTATTTTGGGGTGACATTCACTGATACCTAAAAGATCTATTGTGCCCCCTTACTTCTACTCAGTTTCTGAGGAGAGTCTCAGAAACTAGTAGTTCCTTTAGTCCTATTTCCCGGAGGAACCTTAGGACGTCTGCAGGCTTCAACTTAGGTAAATGTTCCTCTTCTATCCAGTAATCTCCTAGGTGCTGAGCTCTAGGATTCTGGAGTGCTGTGCAGTTGGAAAGTATGTCTTCTTTCATTCCAGAAAATCTGCATTCTTCTTCCTCCACTATTTTGAGCTTTATCATGTGCCCATTCAGGCGACAATGTCCCGTTAGGATCCCTGTTAAAACTCTTAGCGCAGTTTTACTTTGACTTATGCATTCTTTCGATCTCAACAGGTTGTAGTCACCCAGAAGAGTCTTTGATTGTATAAGCCCTACTAGATCTTTCCAATGATCAGATCTTCTCTTTTTCTCGGCTTTACTTATTTCTTCAAATATTACATTGGGACTGATTCCGCAAAAGGGTTCAGGCTCCCAGAAAGGTATTTCAGTCCCCCTCTTTGCTAGTTCATCTGCTATTTCATTTCCTTCTATTCCAGTGTGTCCTGGAATCCATAGTAAGATGACCATATAAAATAAAAAAAAAACATTTATTAATATATAACTAAAGTGAAGTTTTGTATATATGGTCAGAGTTGATAAATTGCTTTTTATACATTTATCCAAATCATATAAAGGACGTCAAATAATTTAAATCATTCTAGCAACAGGATGTCTCACTCAATATTATTAGCACATCGCAATTGATTCTTTGATGGAATTCCAATGTTTTTATCAGATTTTTAAGGGATTAAACGTGCGTCTCAATATTGCTTTCAGTTCTTTTTATACAATTGGCTTAAAAACAGTGAGTCTTCCATAATAAAAACATTCTACTACTTTTTGACACCAGTTGATAATCTCTGTTGCACCTACGTATTTTTGTTTTTAGCGACATATTGTAAAAATATTTTCTTTTTAGATGCACTCGGTACTGGCAGATTACCAATTTTTATTTGTAGATTTGATAATAACTACTAGTTTTGCAGTAACTATAGGAAGACAAGGTAACTATATAAGAAGTGATTTTTACGTTTACTAAATTTCTTTCGATTCTGTCCTGTTATTCAAAAATTGAACGGTATCCAAAGCACTTTAAGAGAACTGTAGATTTGTTTAGAAAAAAATATTGCTGAATGACTATCAAATTTATAATGAAATTATAATATAGCATCTATACCAAACTAGTATTTAAACAATTCAATTACAACTTTCAGGTCCGTCCAACAAATTGGGTGCAAAACGTCCAACGAGTTCATTGGTTTCAGCCAAAAATATCATCCCTCTACTTCTACAAATTTCCATGTGTGCCTTTTTTCAAATTTCAGCAGTGCTCTATCTAATTAATCAAAAATGGTTCAAACCAATCTCTAACGCGACAACAGATCCAGTAGAAGTTTCTTGGGAAAATACTGTAGTCTTTTCTATATCTTGCTATCAGTATATTATATTAGCTATCGTTTATTCGAAAGGTAAACCTTATCGTGAAAGACTGATAACGAATTTTTGGTTTTTAGTATCAGCTGTTGCATTGATAATATTTATAACTTGGTTAATGATTTATCCCTGTAAATATATGGCGGATTTGATGAGTTTGGTATATATACCCCATGGAAAACGTGCAGAAAATGATTTTAAATATAGTTTATTGGCGTTTCCAATTTTTCATTTGTGTATCGCTGGATTAATTGAGGTTAGTATATTTTAAATGTTATAAGGTAATACAATATTATTTTGTGTACCCTAATTCCGGTACTCTTATGTTTGCGTTTGAAGCTAATAATATGAAAATTTTGTTTGCTTTTTCAGGTGGGCATAAGCGATAGAGAATGGTTGAAAAAATTGATACAATTTCTTACATGCAAATCAGCTCCAAAAAATCGTTATAATATGTTATTGCAACAAAATAATATTCAAGTTACAGATAGTGATATGACGTAGATATACAAAATAGAATTTATTAAGCCAAAACAAGCATAACAATACCAAATATTTATATACTAGTTGTTAAGAAAATAATTCGAGCTTCGGGAAAGCTTGAAAATCCTTCCATAGTATTCATCCATATTTGATTGTTGACAATGGATTAAAGTAGAACTTGTGCTATGATTTTTTTCATATTTTCTTTTCTTTAATTCCTCTGGTTATTTTAGAAAATGTGCTGCTAATTTGGTGCCATAAAATTATAAGTAAATTACAGTTACTATTGTATCTGAGATCATACGAAAACCCCTAATTTTTGTAAAAACACTTTTTT
>CAJUYG010000162.1:129838-164271 GCA_910591675.1 Galerucella calmariensis | reverse complement strand
TGATAATTTTTCATCATGTCTATTGTTTATTGTTTTACCACCCAAGTATTGTCAATGTCAACTGTCGTGGACATGCCCTATAAATTTTCTTTAAGAATACTTTTGTGACTAACATTCACTTATTGAGCAATTTTTCTGGTATTCGTTTATGGGTGTTCGTCAATAATTTTAAGAACCCGATCTTCGAGTTGTGAAAATTTTGTAAACGTTTGAGAACATGATAAGGCGTACATACTTATGGCGTCTAAGGCATTAAAAGTGACCAATCCATATAAAAAATACGAAATAGTCATTTTAGCATTAGTAACTGAACATAAACGAAAGCAGAATTGGTGCTACAATTAAATGAGAATGAAAAAAGTTTCTTGTATGTTTTTCGTAGGATTTCAGGATTGACACAGTAACTGTCAAATTTCCAAAGACTACTAAGAATAAACGTGTTCTTTCTTATTAGTTTTAGAAACCAGTAGCGTCATTAAAGAACTTATGGTCGAAATAAATTTCACGAGCTCGTTTAGTAAAAAAAAATCAACACCTTGTATTTCATAAACGACAACACTCCCCACACAGGTTTACCGAAACTTTGTCCAACAACAATATTACTTTGGTAACACCCTATATATAGTGGAAGCTAGTCGTGGAACAGTCTATATAATATATTGTGAAGTGAATTTATTCGGCAATTCCGTTTGATTGTCGATGCTATCAACTCATTAAATGTATCTTAATCTATTATTTATTATGTACCTTTCCTTATCAGGTATTATCTGATGCTCAATGGTGAGTAAGTAGTGATTAACTGGTTGATGATTCCCATAGATATTTTGCCAGAATTGCTTATTTTGTTGATTAATTTTGTTATTTTTTTGTAAGATTCTTCATTTTACTCTATTTTAGTTTTAAATTCACATTTTCCAGAGCGTTTGTACTTTATTTTAGACTTCTACGCATAAATTCTTTCCATTTAAGCCTAAATTTGCAAACGTAGGTGTCCAAACTAAAATTAGATTTTCGCCTTTTTGACAAAGCTGTAATTTGTGAACGGCAGTTGGATATATCTACACATAAATTATTTTCATCCAAGAAACTTGAATGAGTTAACTTATTCGTTTCTCGAGGTCCATATTTCCTACTCACCGTCCAAATTTCAATTAAATCGATTAAGTAACAGATTTCGGAGGCTTATATTGTCAAACAGTGGTATTGTTTGTAAATTATGGCTTTGGGAATTGATCGTCTTGATCTGCCTTTACTTCCACGTATTATAATTGATTACCTTTATCTAAATAACATGGATTAACAGAAAGCAGAATCACGAAATTTAAGATTTTACAAAAAATCCACACAACTTTTCATTGAAACTATTTAAAAATCTCTTTTAATGTAAATCAGATGCTCTAAACAAAACAACTATGTGGAGATATTTAGATAACTGCCTACATCAGTAAAACAACTCAGTCATTTGTGAAGAATTCAAAACTCTACTTCAAAACAAATGTCAGTAATTTATATTAAGCTTCGTACAGACCGGCACATTACGCCGAACAACAAGCAGAACCACGAACCGAACGGTGATCTTTGAACGTTCGACTATTCGTGAGAACAATATCTTCCAAACAGACTGGCGAACAACTTTGTAGATGCATAACAGGTTCCTCTGCGTTCATTTTTGTTCAGTAGTAATAAATAAATGGTATTAATAAATAAATAGTATTAATAATAAAACTATGATGATTGCTATGATCCATATACAAAATAGGTAATTAGTAAGGGTAATTAAGATTGCGTCATCTACATTTCACTCACTTTATGTTTATAGTGTCAATCTAGCATTGTTTCAATTTTAAGTTAGATCGGACATTTTTGCAGTTCACGATAAAAGAGAACTCGTAGGTAGATGAAAAAGCTTTTGCTGTGGAAGAGTTGTATTGAGGATGAAAAGTTTAATTATTTATAAACACACTTCAAAATTTTTATTGTTGAAAACCTAGAGCAGCCAAAGATAAGAGTAGTTCGCAATTTGCATTAATTTATCATTGTTAAAAAAACACTTACGACTATTTCTGTGAGTAGATGAAAAAGCTTGACTTGTTGAATTGGATTTGTAATCCATTTCAAGACCACCTACCAACTGGTATGTCAACAAAAGCAAGCAAAGAACTGATTGAATTATCAGAAGATTTTTCATTAAATTAATTAATTAACGAAATTCTGATTCTCGGTTGCTGGTAACTATCTATGTTTGTTTTTATGAAGCTAAGTAAGTGCTCCTCCCTTTTACTACTTCATTTTTTTGTGAGACCAGATTTTCTAATGTTTCTAATATAAAACTTTGTTATTTTATTCATATCGGTAACGGTTAAATTTCCTAGAGGTGGGTCCCGAGTATGTAAGCTTGTATTTGGTTAGTTATGTTAGTTGTCATAGACAACCAGACAACTTTGGGAACCACTGCTCTAATCTCTTCATCTGTATATAACTCTTGTAAGATTTCTTGTTGAAAAGCAATAGCCTCTTCAGCCCTTGGTCAAATAAAAAAAATACTTTTTCTACACTTAGATACAACAAATTGAAACATACAATCACAATTTGTAACTTGCTTAAGACCAGTGAAATTTTGTATCCAAGAATACTAAAAATAAAATTGTGCTTTGCTTAATAAACCAAACCAATATTTTGCAGGTGACATCCATGGACAATTTAGTGATTTGTTGACTCTATTTGGATTTGGCGGCTTCCCTCCGGACTCGAATTATTTATTTCTAGGAGATTACGTAGATAGAGGAAAACAATCGATCGAAGTTATTTGTCTATTACTGGCCTACAAAATTAAATATCCCGAGAATTTTTTTCTACTTCGAGGTAATCACGAAACATCTGCAGTGTGTAAGATTTATGGATTTTTCGACGAATGTGAGTATTTTAATAATATTGTTATTTCATGATTTTCTAGCCCTTTCGGTAGGAGACTCTACTTCATCTATTAATGAGTCTCTTGTATTAAATTCTGGTACAGAAATGAGCATAACTGCAGTCCTTTTTCTATGCCTTTTTAATGAGTCAAATATGTCGGTTAGATTTCCGCTGAAGCTCCTGCTAAACACGTAATGGGTATTTAATTCCAGAAACCTAATAATCTGAAATGAAATGTTCAATATATAAAGTCATTGGAACCAGTTAAATTGCATTGTTTTCCATAGGTAAAAGAAGATATAATACGAAAATATTTAAACTATTCACTGACGTGTTTAATACGTTACCTGTAGCAGCTATAATAGACGATAAAATTTTCTGCTGCCATGGAGGATTGAGCCCAGATCTCTTACACATAGGACAAATTCGAAATATACAACGTCCCGTTGATATTCCAGTTCAAGGTAAGTAGGGTATTGAAATTATATTATGTTGGTATTACCTACTGGATAATAATAGTGACCTATCTGTCAAAAAATTGCCTAGAACTAAAGTTGGATTCATGCAAGAAAAAATGAAAACCAAGATTAAATTAAAACTAAAACTAAGAAGATAAAACCATGCTATTTTTCAATTTAAATCTCAATTCTTAGTTTCTTGCATGAGCATGTACCTGTAATGAAGATGTTCATGCAAGAAACTAAGAAATTGAGATTTAAATTAAGAGATAACATGGTTTTATCTTCTTAGTTTTAGTTGTAAATTAATCTTAGTTTTAATTTCTTCTTGCATGAATCAACCTTAAACTCCGTTTCACATAAGAAAAAGCCACGTGAAGTTTGCCAACTGTCTTGCGCAGAAATCAAAATTAGTATTGTTTATCTGTCGCCTCGTAGCGCCATAAATGTTTCAACGATACCAAGTATTTTCATATACCAGTGTCTATTATATGTGAAACTATCTCGAAAAGCTTGAAATCATTCCCAAATATGTTTTATTTTAGCTATACATACGATAAATACATTTTTAATATCGTTATTTTGTGTTAACCTACAAAATGTGAAAACGCTACTGATTTGAAGTAAAATGTCAATTTCACATTATGGCGCTAGTTTTGACAAGTTTACGCATGCCTCTGCAACTTCAAATGGCTTCTTCTTACGTGAAACAAAGTCTTTTGGATAATTGATACACGTGTTGGTTGAATATCTACTAAATTTGAGCTTGAAATTTCAATTGTTTTTGAAAATCCATATTCATAGTCAATTTTAATTGTTTTAGGTTTACTCTGTGATTTATTATGGTCCGATCCTAGTCCCGAAATGGGTTGGACAGCAAACGATAGAGGAGTATCTTTCTCTTTTGGACCAGATGTGATTACAAAGTTTTTGAGAAAACATGATTTCGATTTAATATGTAGAGGTCATCAGGTAAGATGCTATTTAATCTTGCTTTGTTTTTTTTTCTTCTGGAATGTTGTTGGGTGATTCAAAAAAATAAAGAGAGTGTGAAGGTTTTTATATTGCAGCTAACATAAATCACAGGCAATTGTTTGATGATAATTATCTTAGTAGATGTCAAGATAATAATATTATACTATTATAAGGCAAAATGAATTTGAAAATCACTTTTTTAAAAATAGGCCGTTCACTAAGAATAGACAACTACTTCTCGGGCTATAAGCTCCGACAGTCAATGAATAAATTACATTTCCAAGTTGAACGGGGTTAGTATATCTGCAAAGTATAACCAACCATTCTGGTTTGGAATTAGAAGGGACAATATCACTTGCAGAACGAGTTCAGTGCACCACATCAGTACTAGGTAGATATCATCCTTCCAGAAGCTCGAAGAGCATAATAGAATCATGGGGATTTTAAAAACGCTCAGCATTTAACGAAATTTCTATATACAATAAATTGTTAATTTTATTCTTATTGTTGTAGGTGGTTGAAGATGGATATGAATTTTTTGCACATAGAAAATTAATTACCATATTTTCCGCACCAAACTATTGCGGCTCATTTGACAACGCTGGAGCATTATTATCGATAAATGATGATTTATTGTGTTCCTTCCAGGTAAAATATAGTTCATTTAAAATTATTTAAAGTTGCGTACATGTACTATATAGGTTATGAGCCAAGTATGGTACGTTACAAAATAAATAGTACCGAATAAGTATTAAAAAATTTGGGTTATGTTAGAAATACCTTAATATAATTGAGAAAAAAATATATCATATTAAAGTATTATTTTTCCTCGTGAAAATTTCGAAGTAGGTACTGATGGCGTGTTGTCAGCGCAAAAGTTTCAGACCGAGGATGTAGTCTGCTATGTTAATGTCGGACGCGTTCATGGTCAGGGTTTAAATCTCCAAAAAGAAAGAAGCTTTCGACGAACTAAGTACAAGCTAAATTCAAGCGAGTCATCCATACCTAATGTTTCATCTATGTGAAAATAAGTTATGTCAGATTCCTCTGGGATCTTGGACTAATAAAAATATCAAATAACTCTTCAATGACACTGGCATTTGACAGGTGTGCTTCGATCGTATCGATTCTTCGCATGCTCAGTTCGATAAGTTTAGGGTTGAAATTTTAATTAATGTGTCTAATACTTATAGAGTATTTTGTAATTTTTAGATTTTGGAACCACCAAAGAAGAAATAATCAAATTATTTTATGTGAGTTAGTTATAAATAGGTATTATGAATTTGACTTGTTTATTATTTTTTGTGCATGGTTAATTGAGGACAATACAAACTAACATGTTTTTTTTAATGTGGTATTTATAATGTTTTATATCAATATTAATAAATATAGTAATTACGAAATATATTCGTTTTTGTTTACAACCATTGGATGAGATTAGATTTAGATTACATCTATCTGTCGGTTGTGCATAGAAGAGGAAGCAACAGCCTCTCATATTATATTCGATTGTGAAGCACTATCTCATCGAAGATGTAGTCTCCCAGAACTAGAGAATCCAAGGGACGATTTATCCAAGAAGGACCTAGTGAAAAGACTGTTGAGTCTGTACTAGTACCAAGTCAATAAATAAATAAATAAATCAACTCCTTGTAGTCTTGGAATATGAGGTGAATGGCAAAATAAATAACTTGAAAAGTACTTCATCTGATACATAAGGTATTGGCGCCGGAAGGGTGGGGGGAGAGCAGGGCACTTGCCCCCCCCCCTTGGAAAATTGAATATCTGATTTTGATTATTTAATTATTTACCAAAACAAAATACTATACTTCTTTTAAAAAATCATGTAACACAACTGATAAACTAATACTAGTCCTCAGCCGTCAAATATAGTAAATATTATTTTATTATCGACAGTCAACCATATATATGTACCTATTTTTGAGAATAAAAATATAAAATTCGTAATCACCTTTACTTGCCCCCCCCCCCTATATTAAACCCTTCCGGCACCCATGAGTAAGGTGTGTCTGTCTCGGGTTTCCACCGGAACAATGAAATATCTAGTCTATTGGGAAAAGTAGAATTCGATAGATGGCGCTCTGAAATGTCAACGTCATCTTAGCAACGAGTAAAACAAATCAGCTGCCGTATAAGCCCTTTGATATTTAAGTGGTTTTATTTTGCTATTTTAGTTATTTTCAGTGTGTGTTTTGTAAAACTTTTGCTTTTTATATGATTGTGCTTTAGTATTTTGTGTTGTTAAACTAAATTTTGACTCCTAATATTTTTATTTTTGGAGTAATAGGTATGGTTGATATTTGTGAAAAGTACAACAAGCGTTCAATTAACTGTTAAGTTTTAGGTCTGATTTCGTGTTTTTATTTGATTGAAAATAGAATAACATAACCTCTTCCATAATATCTCTGATTATATAAGAATATTACCTCAGAAATGATGACAGTTGAGTTAAATAGAAAAACACAGTTTTAAACTTGTCACTGGAACAAAATTAAATAAATAAAGTACGAATTTACGGTAATTACGTTGACTTGAATGTAATACAAAAGCAATGCAAAACGAACTATTTTACTCGTTGCGTTAGTTACAATTTTTTCCGCCAGACGTCTCATCGAATTCTACTCCGCCCAATAATTGGAATATGGCAAGTGAAATGTAGACAGCAGCACACAAATTACAGTTTCCAGTTACTTACTTTCTTACCTCATATCCACTTTCGACACGCGCCACTAGATCTCACCACAATACGATCAACCGCAAGATGGAGGATTGTATGTATGTATTTTGGGGAGACATTCATTGAGATCTAAAAATCTATTGTATACCATTCTACTCAATTCCTGAAGGAAGTCTCAGACTAGTAGCTCGTTTAAACCTATTTCCCGGAGGAATTTTAGAATGTCTGCAGGCATTAATTTTGGTAAGTGTCCTTCTTCTATCCTACCTAGGAGACTTACTAGGTGTGCGCCCTAGGATTTTAAATTGCTGTGCAATTCACAAGTATGTAAAATGGAGGAATTTGTTACAATATGAATAAAACAAAAGAGAATATTGAGAGTATCATTTTTAATTTTCAAAAATCATTAACAATTAGAAATCGAAAGTAAACTATATATCTTCATTTGTAATTGTAAAATATATACAAATATACAAGGTGGTATAACAAAAAGGGGTATTCTAGATACTGCCATGTGTTTTAATTCAAAAGCTCTTATAAATTTAGAAAAATTCAACACCAACGTTTAAAAATTTGTTGGTACAGAAAATAGATTTATTACTTTCCACCCTCTATGTATACTTTTCCAAATGTATATATAATATGTTCAAGTATATAAATATATGTATATATACCTATTATGATCACACATTTTGAGTCAAATTTTTTCTTTCAGAGATCACAGAAGTGGAGCTGGAAAATTCAGCTACATTATTATTTTACATTTATAAAAGTTAAAACTAAGGCAATAGCCACAATTATTGGAATGTGGTATTTTTTTGCACACTTTAAAGCCACGTAGTCAGTATGTTAACATTTGATTTGATTGTCGAAATTTTAACCTCGCATTCTGCTTAATTATCTTTAATAAAAAAGTATAAGGTTTTTGGGGTTATTAATTCAATTTTTTAATTCAAAATTTACTGTCCAATTGCTGTTTTTATTAGGGATCAAAGAAATAATTGAAGTTTATTTTTTTCTATAAGTGCAGTTTGTTTTTAAATAAAAAATATTGGCCATTCTTTCGTTTCAATCATGAAAGTATGAATACATAAATTCCTTGTTAAGGCACTCTTGATACTAAAGCAATGTGAAGTTGGACCAGTCGTTTGTAATGCACTAGAACTTTTAGTGTTCACTAAGTGGAGCTGTAATATGTTAATATGTCAAACATTAGGCATGGACCAGTGCAAATGATTTTGTTGGACAAAAATAATTACAGAAAACGAATGATAAGGAAGGGAAGAAACTGCCATCAGGAATAAAGGAACCAAAAATCTTACCACATAAAACGTAGTGCCAAAAAAAATGGGAAAAAAAAGTGTGTCGTTTGTGCATGAAAGAGGAAGAAACAGCCTCAAATGTGAACAACTGACTCAATGGCAAAATAAACTTCTCTAATGAAAAGACAGCTATTTGGCTTACAATTGGTAGGAATTTGGATGTTTTGCATGAATAGAAATATTAATATATCCCAACAACTTTATCGGACATTGTCTTCAATTGCTTTATTATCTGGTGTTTATTTTACGGATGGTAAATATTGATAAAATTAAAAACTCTTTAAAATCCGACCAGCAGATATTTGAAATTTGTATTACTTCAAGTGTTTTAAAAACTTCTGCACATAAATATTGCATTATCTACACATTCAATTACGAAACAGACTGGTTTACAAAATCAGTGTTAATAATTTGCTGGATTTCAACATTCCAGTCCTATCCCTTGAATTTGTACATTTTTTAAAAATCCGAAATATTGTCAACAATTATCACTTCACGTTTCCTACAATGGAAAAATTAAAGCTGCCACTTTTGGTGACCGAGGATTTATACTTCAGGAATATTATAAAAATCTCGAAAGTTTCCATCACAAAATTCAACAAACTAAACGTTTAAATAGCTTCTAACAGTCACATTCTAATTAACTCTAATTTTTATCACACGACAAACTTTAAAAGACAAAGTGTTCGGAACGGATTCCACGTATATATTGCACAAATAAAATTGATAAAAATAAACCATTAGTTTTTCGTGATTTTATAAACTTTATTTTTCTTTCAGTGAATATTGTATGAAACATAATTTTCTAGCAGAGTTTCAAATACTATCTAATTATAAATGAAAAAGGAAAGACGGTTTTTGAACATTCCCAAGACAAGAAAAATGAAAATTGACACTGAAAGAGTTCAACTTCACTTAGAACAGTATTTTTTCAAATTTATAATTTATGTACCCATCAGAGTTAGGTCAAGTTATCAAAGTAAGAAAAATATTCGCAATTGTTCTTGGACAAATACAGTATGTGAAAACTCTTTCGAGTCCAATCCTTTTACACAAGTACGACAAGGAAAATATGAGAAAAACTGCTTGAAAGAGAGAGAAGAATAATTGTGGGCGTATCTAGTTCAAATGTATGAACCTCGGATGAACTAGATACGCCCACAATTATTCTTCTCCCTCTTTCAAGCAGTTTTTCTCATATTTTCCTTGTCGTACTTGTGTAAATGGAATGGACTCGAAAGAGTTTTCGCATACTGTATGTCGAATCCTGAAAAAATATTTATTATCGATACGATTCTTTATTCGGGCGAAAAATGGATCAAACAGAGATGAAAAGCATGGGTGGGTTAAATATTTGAAATAACGGACTCTAGAAGACTTAAAAGTGATAAAAGGAATAGTTGAAGACTCCTAAAAGGTCATTAGCTGTAGAATTTGGGATTAAGATATGAAGGAATTGGATTGGATCATGCCATGGATTCAGGAGGATGTTTGAAGAGAAAAATTGGAGCAAATTTTATTAAACATAGACGAGGGAGAAAAATATTGTACACCAAATAGCAACTAGATGAAAATAAAAAAGATTAGATTTTCGTCAAACTTCAAAACACTGAAAGCGACAACAAATATTCACTGAAGAATTTTTTTAAACTGACAAACATTATTGCAAGACATTGTATCTACACCTCAGTCACCAAAATTCTTATAACAAAATCAAAATTTGTAGACATATTTCTGAGCGTAAAACATAAGCTTTCAAATTAAAAAAAAATATATCCATCTAACAACAAAGTAAAATTTCTTGTGTCCAAAGAAAATAAATTAGACTTTTGGCACATAAATCGCTGTAAACAATATAAGAACACTAAATCTCCAGAAGATTACCTTTTGAACTTACAATTATTTAAAATATATAAACTTAAAGTAAATCTTTATCGAAGTGAGTGTTCTTTTAACACAATACGAATTGCACTGCTCTGTTAACTTAAAACTAGAATCTATATACACAGTTAGAGTTCCATCAAATGACGTAAACATGATAAAATACGGCAAGGTGTACACATTATATTAACTCTTAAAATAACTACCATGTTTTTATAAGAATTTAATTATTTAAATATTAACGAAACGAAAAAGGAACTGAAATAAGAAGAAACTTGAATCAAGATTATTTGTTACAAAATTTTTTCAATAAATGTGATAGTTATTTCAAGGAATAATAAAATAAACAAAAATTTATTCTTAAAGACACCTACCGGCATAAAAATTATTGTCATCGATCGAATATAACTAATTCACTATTTGCACATAATCAACGAAGTCTTTTGTTATTGGCACCAGTTAATTTGCTACATAATGCACAGTTCAATTGAAACTATAGGCTAATGATGAGGTCCCGCAATGGGCGGATCTGGCGAACAAACAATATTGATATGTCTTGTATTACTACTAAGGTCGGTGGGTCCCTCCATACTTAAATCCGTCGGTTTATCATCGTATTCTACCATAGACCGAGATTGGGATAATTCTTGTTCAACGGGCTCTACTGGTTCAGATTTTACTGGGGCCATGTGAGTTAGTTGTTCTTGTTTTGTAGACGACAATTGAGGGATTTGGGGTGCTGGTTTGGTATTTGTATTCGTTGGCGGTGATATTTGCTGTCTTAGTAAAGATATGTTTTTAATATTTTTCAGTTCGGTTGGATTCCTGAGAAATCTGAAACAAATTAATAAATTAGGTATCATTGTATACACAATATACTGCTACATGTTTAATTCTCAATAAAACGCATATTTCCAGCTTATTCAGAAGAGACCGTTTGCTAAATTATGGAAGAAGTCAAAACTCTTCTTGCTTTTTTGTGTTTCGGTACTACTGTGGGATGGTATTATTCGATTCACCATGTATACATACATTTACCAAGTTTAAGAAAACATTTACAACAAACGTTTTTACAAATTCACAACGTATAAACAATTAGACATATATCTGCGGACGGGACAATCAAGGTCAAAAGTGTGATATGATAAAATTGGTATTATTCGCAAAATAGTTTATCTCAATTTAATATTTTGTTGGAATTAACTGTCTCTTTGTACTCACTTTATATAATATACAGATCACGTAATTTCTTATGGAACCTTCCTGGATTACACAAGTACGACAAGGAAAATATGAGAAAAACAGTTTGAAAGAGAGAGAAAGTATAACTGTTTGCGCGCATCGGAGGCGTGCACTCAGGTCTAGGGGATGGCCGAATGTTGATTGTCCTTTACTGAGAGAAAGAGAATTCACTAGTAGGTGGTATTCAGAACTTGAAAGAGAGATAAAGTGTAACTGTGCGCGCGCATCGGAGGCGTGTACCCAGGTCTAGGGGATGGCCGAATGTTTATTGTCCGTTCTGAATACCACCTACTAGTGAATTCTCTTTCTCTCTGTAAAGGACAATCAACAGTCGGCCATCCCCTAGACCTGGGTACACGCCTTCGATACGCGCGTACAGTTATACTTTCTCTCTCTTTCAAGCTGTTTTTCTCATATTTTCCTTGTCGTACTTGTGTAATCCAGGAAGGTTCCATAAGAAATTACGTGATCTGTATATTCATTATTAAGATACATTTTATGTTACTACAATACTATTTCATTATATAAGTTACAACCTTCAGCCTTGTTAGTGAAAATGTCATTACACATCTACTAATTTAACAAATTCGATGGGCACCTATCGATTTTTCAGTTTTCCTATACTTTTATTCTTATTTCAATACTTATTAGAAATGATTATCATGGTATTGTGGTAAAATAATGAGACGTAGTATGGGAAAATATATTATAAATCATGAGGAAGTATTATACTCTAATAACAAAACAATTTAAAATTTAAAGTGGTATTGTTCATTTGACAAGGTCGTCTACAACACATCAGGAAAGCACTACTTCCGTTTCACTACTAGGTACATGAATGTAAAAAAATCCATTAGAAAGTAATTTCCTGTTTTCGTTAACATTTTCATGTTTTTTGATAATAATGCAGGTAAGATTATTGAAAAGTTGAGAATTTCAACACAGTCAACACAATCAAAAAATGAATTAAACATTAGTTGCCCTATCATGCTGAAGGCAGTTTTATGACAACCTTAAGACTTCTTTTAAAACCAATTGGTTTATTTACAGTTTTAAAGCATCCTTGTAATACTGAATAAAACCATTTCATGCTATTTGGGTGGTATGTTGCCAGAATAAAATTTGGATAAATAATTTTCAAGCTTCTAAATGTATTATTTGAGTTATTGATACAATGTAGGAATTTTATTGGTGAATAAAAGAAAATACTTACTGGTAACAGTGCCTTTCACCCTGGACTTTCCGTAAAATATTTACTCTATAGTAGTATCTTAAAGCTCTAGACATCTTATCATAATTCATAGAGAGGTGGTTCTTTTGAATTCCCCATAGTTTGGCGAGACCAGAAGGATCTACAATTTTAAAAACTCCCGTGTCTCGGTTTTTCCACGCTATATAACTGGTATATCTTTGACCTGGATCATTCAACAGCTGTTGCAGGAAATCCCACAAAAGTCTACCATCTGAAAAATAAACCTAGGATTAGAGTTGACATTTGCATGCTTATAGTAAGTAATAAATAATTTTCAGCTTCATAACATTTTTTTTTTTATTCTGTTATTGTATTGTATTTATTGGTATTGTATTTATTTTTAATTAGTAGTTAGTATTAGATAAACTACTTACTTGTATTTGGTTCTGAAGGGTCATTGGGAAAAAATTCTCTGCCGGTATTTTTGAAAGCAGCAGGACTTGAAATAGGTTCCTTCGGACTTCTAGGGGGAAAATATGGCATTTGTGACATGAAGGAATAAGCAGTAGGAGTATTTGGAGGACTTCCACTGTAACCTTTCTTATCTACGGCGTCTTCATCTGAATCTGAAGGATTTGATCCACTTCCATTGCTTCCGTTTACATTAAATATAGAGTGATTAAAAACTTGATTATCAGCATGCTGGGGACTGCTGGCTTGACTATCTATTGATGGAGCTGGACTTAAAGTTACTGAATTGCTTTGAGCCATAATGTGTGCAGCTAACACTGCGTGAGACGAATGTACCGAATCGTTGTTTTGCGTTAAAATGCTCCAATTCGGCGTTGGAGCGTGTGAGTGTGGAGATAACGGATAAGGATGTCTGGAAGTTGGTGTTACAGGACTGCTTGGTAGCATTCTTTGCAAATTATTAGCTTCTCGAACTAGGATTTGTAGAACGTTGTGTAAAACATCACCAGAGCCAGGTGCTCTTTCTGCTAGGTCTGTTCTTGTTAAAAGGCACATTGCTTTTCCGTTCATTTGAAACATATCGTGATCAATGGGTTGGATGTCGAATTCTCGTTCGGCCCATTGCAGGAATGTGGTCACATCTTCTCTATTCCATACTCTTGGATCTGAGGGAAGGGAAGTTGGTAACTGGCTTTTGTAGTCCAATAGTGGTGAGGAAGGAGGATTTTGGTGTGAGAGGGACGGAAAGCCTAATGGATATCTCCAAAGAAGATCGGCGTTGAAAGGCAATGGTAACGGCAAACGGTCCATTGTTGAACTTGTAGGAATTGGAGGGAGATGTCCTGGGACTAACTTCATTATTCTATCTGAAAAAAAAATAGTTATTAGATATGGAGATACATATAAATTTCAAGTGGAAAAATAGTTCAGGTTTATTTACAAAATTATGTTTCGGCTTCTATGCGTTGTATTTAATCGCTTTGTTTGTTAACGTTATAGTAGTGACTCTAGTCCCGGCGCAGCCCCGGTATGCGGTGGCCGGGACTTTTAACGGATACCGGAGCGCTGCGTCCTGGCTTAACTTACTTTACTTTGGGCCTACCGATTTATCGGTAGAACTACCGATTTTAAAGTGTTGGGGTTTGTAAAAACTTTTACTCTTTCGGATCTCGGCAATATATGCCAGTAATGCTAGTATATCACATACAATTCATGTGTCACACTTTTCTATGATTCTGGTTTACCGGTCTCGTTATTGACAACTAAAGCGAGCCGTAAACATGATTGATGAGTGCGGTGCCCGTTTAAATCCGACCGCCTTCAAGTGAAATATCTTATATTTATTTTGGAAACAGCGCCTTTCAACCAGCAACCTGATATTCAGCCATTTGATCTAACAGCTTGGTAAATAGCTTGGATATTAAATTTTAGTTAAGTATTTGTTTATTCATAACAATCTCATAATTTTCTCCTGACCATACAATTTTTATCAATTGATTTTATTCTTTGCTAGCGGTCTCGTTATTGACAACAAAAGCGAGCCGTAAACACTATTTATGAGTGCGGCCCTGTTTACAAAAAAAACAAGAATCACACCCCTTCCAGAGTAATATATTTATTTTGTAAGCTTTGTCCAAATACTCCAAATGAAGCAAAACACAGACATTTTCTAATTTTCTTTTTATTTGGTAACGACGGTAACGTAAATATGTCGGGCTCATCGAGTAGCGAAAATTTTATGCCTCCTTATTTCAAATCTACCGATTTCTACCGATTTTTCACCAGCAGACCTACCGATTTTTAAAATTTCGGGTTGGCAACACTGCTTTGGGTACTGCCGATAGAAGTGAAAACTAAGTAACGTTTGACACTTCATATACCTACTGACTTGCACCATACTGTATAATATTTATCAATAATTCAGGTATTCTTGTATAAGTGCATACTTTTTGTATTTGCATAATTAAATATATTCAATCAACTGTACTATTTAGTACATAATATACACGGAAACGAACAGAGCTAGTCAAAAGTAAATAATTAACACAAATCAATGTGTCTGTTTGTCGTATCATCAAAGCTATATAAATTCTATTAATTCCAAGAACATACAAATCATTTCTCGTCCATACCGGAAAAATGATATGCAAACGAGTTTAAAAACATTTACTTCACCTTGAAATAACTTCCGTGAGCGTCAAACCTACATAAACGCCAAGCCGTGATTATCGTATAGTTTTTTTTGTATAATTTGCACTGCATCATTGCCTCACTTCCTACTATGTTCGCAAACGATTTCTTCATGTCATACTTATTTTAAATACGCGGTTTGCTTGGTAGTCATACAACTTTTGTCTTGTCGTGATTCAGATTCATGCGTATAAATATACTATAAGTATGAGTATGTGGGATTTACCAGTTAACATTAGACACTATGTAGATACCTAAATAATTATTATTCTGTAAATAAAATTCCTATTTTAATCGCACTTTAAGGTAGAAGAGCAGGTGACTGAAAGTAACTTGATGCATAAAAATAGGTCACTTCTATAGATACTAGACTTACATTAAAGCATTTTTAAAGAAGTTGCTAGCAATTTAATTGCTGGCCTTTTTTGAATAATAATTGCGCATGCATTTCGGCCATTTTCATTGCAACTTTCAGGCTTGAAAAATATAGAAATGTTTCTAATTTTCAGGGTTATTCACGCGCAGCTTTACGTATTTTTACTGATTTTAGATTTTGACAACATAATTATTGTGTTGGTTATAAAAAATAGAAGAAGAATCATAACCATACTTTAAATTTTTCATATTAATATTTTGTTTTGGTTGTCAACTATCTAATTTCTAAAATTATCTCTCGGAAATTTGTGTAGTGTTGGAAATATCTACATTGGAAATGACGAAAAAAATTTAATTAATTCAATAATGTCAAATGTCAAAAAAATCTTGGATCTTGGAGCAATGAAGTTGCTACAAAAAGGCTGTAATGTAAGACTAGTATAACAACTAGTGTAGATTTAAGCCCGATTGAACTATGTTGCGACCGTTTTCACGTAGTTCTCAAGGATTTCTAAAAGTTCAAGTTTCGGATGGAATATGGATAATTGAAAAACAGTCTAGATCAGGGACTCCCTAAGTGGTAGATTGGTAGAAAGTCATCAGGTTCATCCATCACATTAAATTTCTTTTGATCTTTATTATGAGATTTTAATGTTTTTTTTCTCTCAAGAAATATCATGGTGGAATTTTTCTGTAGAATTACGAGGTACATATACCTACGTGGTTTGTTCTATCTTCGGAATCAAAATTTAATTCGGTTTTTACAATATTACGAGAGATATTGCTTGTTAAAAAATGGTCTGCGGTATTTTGATGTTTATCAAATGCGCGATTCACTTCTTTACGTCTCTAACGCTAATAGTCACTTTTAGCTGGTCATAAGTTTTTACACGTATGCGTATCCGTATTGGATACATAGCTCTTATTCCAAATACATTTTAGGCAGACCGTTATTAAAATAGCGCCTTATAAATACCGCACCATATGCGGTATTGCAATTGGCAATATCTCTCTAGTATTCAACCTCAAACGTTATTTGCTTAATATCGGCCTTGTAACGTTAATAACTATCAATTGATTTGACTTGATACTGTTATCACCGGAAAGAGATAACATACTTGTACTTTTTGGCTATCACTGCCATAAATAGAATATTTTAATGTTTCAAGATTTGAAAACCGCAACACCCTATAAGACTCTGTCGCATTGATAAAGGTAAAGCTAAAATCTTCTAACGAAAGAAGGATATACAAGGTATTCCAAGTTATCATTTACATGCAATATCACGCTTTAAAAGATACTACAATACTGTAAAATGGCATCGAAATTCCTTCCTAAAGACGTATCAGAAACTTTAATTCACTCAACAATCCCTTGGCCACCCCTTACTTTCTATTTTCAAATGGCACCCCCTGTATATTTTCGTTGAAAATAAATTGTTCAAGAGAGCGCTAGTGAAAAGCAGATCACGAACACTGACAACAGTCTTCTTTTGCCGTACAGAATACTGTCATTTTATTTGTTAAGGCTACTATGTCAAAAGTAGATAGCCCACGCCACTGACCACACGTCTGAATTTTGCATACGTGAATGAGAATACGAATTGAATATGTGAATATGCGACTGTTTACACGTGGTTTCAATTTTCTTCTGTTCCATTTCCCGGTTATTTGAAATAGAATAGATTGGATCGTTTTAGTTTTTTTCTCCCGTTTTCTCAGTGCGGGATGGTTCAGACCGGTGTGAAGTTGGCAACCCTTGGATACCCTTGGACCCTTTCGAAGGGGTTGTGCTTTCAGTATGTGTTGTATTAATTTATTTTTGATTTTTTGAGACCATTCAAAAGATGATACCCCGTTTCAGTCATGCTTTTTATACGTTTTCAATATTTTTGGGGTAGTTTTTGGCCATTTTGATACCCTTAGACCCTGCCGATATAAAGGAGATGTCTCCCAGTGACCTGTCCACCTTCCTGAGAAGGACAGGATAGACAATGACCTAGGAGGACAACTCCTCGGGAGGATGTACAATGGGTCACATGTGGCCTAAGTGCTGTGAGCCTACACACTCACCCTCCCTACTGTACAGATACAGATACCCTTACACCCTTTCGAAGAGGATGTGCTTTCAGTATGGGTTGTATTGATTTATTTTCGATTTTTTGGTACCATTCACAAGATAATACCCAATTGTTTTTGTTATCTCTTATCACGGTACGCCACTGTTCCTTCGGGTATTTCCGTCATTTCGGTTACCAACTTCACACCGGTGTGATTCAGCAATGCCAAGCAAAATCTACAATTAAAAATGTATAAATAAAACATATTTGGGAATGGTTTGAAGCTTTTGGAGGTATTTTCACATACAATCGACACTGGTATATGAAAATACTTGGTATCGCTAAAATATTTTTAAGAATCTGTCCACCTTGACTGTGATACTTTTTCCTTTAACACCAACAAGTTTTTTAGGAGTCATGGTTTTAGATAAAATAAAACACACCTACAGATAAACGTCTTAAAATATTCAAAAATCAAAAATATTCGACTGTAAATGCTTGCTTCAAACACAACCTCAAATGTCAATGCATAGATAAACAAGACCGATTTTAGTTTCTGCGCAAGACAGTTGACAAACTTCATGTGGCTTCTTCTTATGTGAAACACAGTTTATTCTGTAACACTTCTATAAGAAAGTGTTCCTTTTGTGTGAGTGTCGTATTTTCACAGCTAATCCCCTTGTTCAGAAGCATAGCTTCGATGGTAAATTTTACAAAGTAAACATTAAAACTATTTCATAATTTTTTTGATATAATAGTATGTATACTGTTAGTTAGATTAATAATGAGGCAAAATGTAGCTTACAACATGACTTGAATGTTTACTTAAGATATAAACCGATATATGACTGACTTCCTTGAACATTGTCAATATCAAACATGAATTTATTAAACCATACAGGAATAGGAAAAATATTTTCAGTATTTAATTTTTTTAAACCGTTATTTTTTTTCAAGTTTAAGCTGCAAGATTATTTATTGTCAAGTATCAATTTAAAACAATAAAATCTTTTTTTTTGTTTTGCATACAATTTTGTGAACCATAATAATTGTTTATACTAGGTATAATAATATGTTTGACATAATCAAACGAAGGCAAGCCGGGGCTACAAAAATGCACAACCATTTTTATAAAAGATTCTACTGAATATCGAACCAACATATTTTCAGTATTGACTGTTTTGTTTGATATTCTAGTAGACCAATTTTTGTAAGATGGGGAAAAATCTAGAAAATACAATTCTTAATAACAGCAAGTGCAAGGCGACCGGAACGTTAGAAATGAAAAAAAAACATTGTGGTTTAATTTCCCATCAAAAAGGAACAAAACAAATATTTACTCTCATTAAGTGACAATAAATAAAAGTAATCCTACCTACATATCATTCTGTGGATCCGAAAATAATATAAAAGAACCGATAACAATATTCTATTTTACAAACATTTATCCACACCTGCAGGTACAATAATAATATAAATACCTGGATCGGTCGACATTTATTTAAATAATTGCATATCCGTACAGAACAAATACATTCTTATTAAGCAAGGTCTTGGTCAGGATATAAATAATAATAACCGTAAATGAGTTATTTTTGATTTTTTTTATATCTATTAGAATTCCTATGACTCTAACAACAGCAATTATAACATAATTTTGTCCTCGGTTATGTAGTTATGTCTATAATAATAACATTTATTCTTACATGCCAGTCTAGGAATTTGATTTAGGATTGTTTTTTGTAAATGAATGGATAGGCTTGGTATTTCCTAACCTCGTCAGCTACTGGTTTATTTGTGAAAAATAAAATATTAAATGAAAACACGTGGTAGATAGATAGCTAGACTCCGTTTCACATAATGAAGAGCCCACTAGAGTCTAGAAGTTGCACTCGTATGCGCGAAGAAGCTGCACAGCAATATTTAAACATCAATATCGGTCAAAGCCTTAGGCTTGTTAGGCATGTTTATTTAAATTATTTAGAATAAGCTGTTTATGGGAGCTTCTTCTAAATAATTAGAATCTTCCAGAAAAAGCTTCTTCTAAATAATTTAAATAAACCATTCCTATTATTAACCTATTAAACTATTATTAACCATTCCTATATTAATATAAAATATTGTGCTTTAATTCACAATAAAAACACACAGGAAATACTATTTTTATCAGAAAATTTATTTGGAACAAGTTCAAAAGTTTAAATGTGCACTGTATTTCAACATTATTAATTTTGTTCTGATTACAGTTCAGTTCAGTCATTTTTATCGAATAACAACTAGTTTTTTTCTGTCTGCATACCTGGTACATTGATCTTCTAGGAAGTAATGTATTGAAATAACCTTCTTTATCTCTGTATTGAAATTGCCGTCACAGCGTAACTGGAGATGAGTATTATTGTCATAAAACTATTTTGAACATCGTCATATTTACTAGCCTGTAAATATATATTTCAACCGTTGCCACGTTTAGTTATATACTCGTACTCTCGTACATATATAATATGTTTTTCACTGGCAAAATATCATCGCAACAGCAAGATGACAATGACAAAATTTACATACATATATTAATTTTTTCCATAACCCTTTATTCATTTATTTTGATTCAAAAAGGGACTGGGATGTTCTAAATACTCCAGTCTTCAACTAAAACGCCACGGACGGTAGAAGTCTAGTAACGTTGCGAAAGGATATGTGGACGAGTCAAGTACAAGTAGCAATAAAAATCAAATACAGACAAAGATTTTACAGTCTTTACAAAAAGCATCAACAGCTACGTCGGGGTCATAGTAAAAGTATAGTGTTGAGCTCGTCGAAGGCATTTTTTAGGTTCGAAAACTCTCAAAAAAATGTAACTTTCGTCACTCGTTGAACAATATACTATTTCAAATGTTATTATCCTGGTTCAGATATTTATTTAAAATGTCATTGTGGTATTTCTTGTTAGAACACGTCAGATTAGTTCAGTTTAAAAATGAGTGTTTCTGAAGAATATTTTAAAGCGGTTTTAAAAAGTATAGATGTAGATTTGTAACGAGCAACAAAATACTCTTGCGAGCCGCACCTAATCTATTTACAAAATGAGACGAACTTTAAAGGTCTGTAATTTATTCATGAAATAGTATTTCAAGTTGAAGCTAATATGTGTCAACTGGCAACCTTCTATATTAACATTGTATAATTTAGAGAGAATATTATGAAAAGTTAGGTGGGCGATGTTCTGCCAGCGAATATTTTTGTTACAATATATTAACAACACGCCTACAGGTGTTCCGAGTTAATATTTTATTTAAAGTGATATATACTATTATAAATCTAACTTTGGGTACTAAAATATAAAATCACGTAACAAGATGTGACTCTATTATTAATGGTTTTTAGTGGTAAATGTTATGAACATAGTTTTAGTATACCAAGCATCTGTTTAGAAAATTTTCCCTATAAACTGACAACTGACGGGTAACATAAAATCATATACTTTGGCAAGTTTATCTGAAGCCGTGAAAGGAATGCAGTCGAAAACATTCGATATTGCCACGTTCAACTATGAAAAAGCTAAAGTGCTAAGTATGTAGTGATAATAATTAGAAAAGGGACTTTTTATTATTAACAATATCAACAATATGATTAAACGTTAATACTTTAATGAGCTTGTTTCCTTGGATTTTTCCTATTAACATTATTTTTCCATTTTATGAATGTTAAAAGATGAGCACTATTCCAAATTTGTTATAGGCTTCTTCAAGCTCTGGCAGCGTTGTACGAAAACCATAATTACCACACCCTCCGAATTACATAATTGGTATTTTTATCGAAAGTCCTGACCAGCTGACTTCTTATTAGCAAGCGCGTGCGTGTGATCTTTCATCTCATTTCGTCAATTGACTGATATTGATTTATCCAGTGGCGTTGGTATTGTCAGTGACCTTTGTATTTTAAATTTTACTTGGTAAAATAGGTCAGCGGGTGTAATTTGGGCGCTAACCATACTTCTTTACCTGTCTGACCAAGAAGGGTAGATAATCCGACATGTATTTTGGGCGCTAGAAGTACAGGTAGGTCGAGTCATAAAATAACTCTTATCTTAATAATTTAACCACCAATATTTGGAAAAACCAATAGTTTTCTATTTCTTATTTTCTGATATTTTTATACATAGTTACACTTTGATCAACCGGGTTTGGGCCTGGGTTTCCTTGTTTTTTTTTTAGTTTTCTATTTCTTATTTTCTGATATTTTTATACATAGCTACAGATTTTTAGGTAGGTAGGTTAGCGCCCAAAATACACATAGGATTAAAATGACCCTTCGGTCTTGGCGCCCAGTTTACATGTTGTAAAAAGTGCATTAATCTTTTAGCGCCCAAATTACATCCACCCAAAATAGGTACCGTACACCATTTGTACGTTTATGACAGATATGCGCCATGTTTCCTCGCCTCTTACCGATGCCCCGTAGCTTCAGATAAACTTGCCATACTATAGATGTAAGTTGTGTAACAAAAGAGGATATAATTTAAAACGTAGAAATAAGAAAAGACCTGGGAATATAATAGTTAAATACTATCATCTTTGGACATCTAGTGATTGAAAAGTTGTAAGCAACGAACCTACTAGAACTGAAAAATAAATAAAATATTCTGCCGACCTTTTAAACCCCGATTATATAACTGCTGCCTTTGTATTCTAGTTTACTTTATGCGGAAGATCAAGCAGCCACATTACATTCTCCAATATATTGTTATATTTATATTCTACAACTATATATATATTGGAAACTTTCTCTTATAAAATTGTTTATTGTCAAGTAAATAACTACACGTTGAATAAAAAATTAGGTTAAAACAAGTACCTATGTGTCATTTGTCGTTATAGTATAGGCTCGAGTATAGGTAAGTATTGTTCAATTACGTGGGAAAGAGGAATTAAATTTATACTGTAAATGATACCATTGTGTATTTTTTATTCAGTTATCGTGATATAATAAATTTCACTAATAAATATTTTTATGCCCGCTAATATAATAGTTGAAATCCGATGCGGAAGAGTTGTTAATATTTCTTCATAATAAGGAAGTTTTTTCGAATACAGTCCTTGGGACATGTTGTACTGTCGAAATGTTTAGAAACCGCAAAAGAATGAGAAATAAATGCGTTATTTTGCGGAATTATGTTGTTTGAGAGCCTTACGACCGAGCTTACGACATTATTCTCATTTTTAATATTGCAGTCTGTATTGAATTTAATATTTAAATTCGTTTCGTATCTTCATGTTTTCTAATTTTAAATATTCTATAGACAGGAATAGAAATTATTTTGCAAAGGATGTTTCAAATTATAAAACAAAAAAGATGTTGCAAAAAATTCCCTTCTATTGATAAGTGGGCTACTACACCAAAACTCCAGACCCCAGCAGTTTTGATTGGAAGTAATGGCGGATACAGTTATGTTAAAAATCTGAAATCATGAAGCTGTAGGTTTTGGATGATGTTATCTTGAATGTGACACCTGCGGTTTAACCGGAGGTAGACGTCAATTAGAACCTAATATATTTTATTTTAGAATTCTAGTTTGACATTTTTTTAAAATTTAAATTAACGTGCTCGGCTACTAAGGCCACTTGCATGGGAGCGGTTACAATATATCAAGTATAAAATTGATCATTGATACAATAATACACCCACAGTTTGTTCTATAGTTTATGATAAAGTTGTACGTCTTTGAGGAATTGGAGTAGTGAGGGAATTTCCTCAGAGTTGCTAAGGATTTCTTTGTATTTTGGGCTTAGTTGAAGCTGTTGTCTTTGGACGGTTTGTGCACAATGTCCTATTAGTATTATAGACATATAATTAAGACGGTATATCTACATTATACCTCGTGCTCATTGATATAATGCATGCCAAAAGGTCGTTAGATAAACAAGACCGATTTTAGTTTCTGCGCAAGACAGTTGGCAAACTTCACGTGGCTTCTTCTTATGTAAAACGGAGTCTATTCTTTGAAAACATTGGCTTTGTAAACAAATATATCTAGTTGTTACAATCACATCCTCTTGTCTTTTTCGTGAAATGGCTTCTGTTACTGCCGAAAAAGGAAAACAGGCTGTCGGTGCTATCATACCCGTCCTAGCTAAAGCTAAAATCGACACATGGCACCCTAGAATAAAAATTTTTGAAGCACTTGCTTTAAGCACCTTGTCGAACTGCATACCTGTCTGGGGCCTTCGATATCACGATATTTTGGAGCGTGTACAGACTAATTTTTTAAAGCGTGTGCTTATGCTGCCCAGAAACACTTCTGATTGTGCTCTTAGGATAGAAACAGGACGTGTTAAATATCTATATAATATATTCAAAATGACATTAAACTGGTTACAAAAAATTTTTCCATGGAAGATAACAGATTTCCCAAAATATGTTTTAACCAGCAAAGACACGAAAAATTTAACTGGGTTTTACAAGTCAGAAATCTTTTTTATTTTGTTGATGCAGCTGATGTTTGGGAAAATCTTTCAGTTAATACCTTAAAACAATCCAAAAAAAAGCTTCTGGCAAGCTTATATGACAAACTTTTTAAAGTAGACTGTGAAGCTGTCTCCAGCTTTACTTTTTACTGCTTATACACCAACTTTTCTTTTTCCAAAAGCCCTAAAAATTATCTTTCTTTGAAACTTCCTATCCAGGTCACTCGCACCATAGCTCAATTAAGACTTGCTAACAAGTATCGCTTAAAATTTACACTGAATGGAGTTTCGTACGTTATTAACCCAAATGAAATATGTACTGTATGTAGCAGGCTTGAGTTTGAGACGATTGAACATTTTCTTTTTGGCTGTCCGATTTTCACAACTATGAAACCTAATAACTGCGCAACTGTATCTAATTTGGAAAGTCTAGTTTTTCAATTAGAAAACCTAAATGTAACCTCGGCAAAAAGCATATCGTTTTATATATGGAATATTTTAAAATTAAGGGCATTTATTCTAAACGAATGAAACATTACTTTATTATCATTTTTTTTAACGTGTACTAGTTTTAGGTTCCTTTTTGTTTATATAAGTTCGGCTTTTTCTTACATTTTATTGGGCACACTTTATATTAAGCATTAATTTTTTTTCTCTCTTTTTAACTATATACTAATTCCAAGTTTCTATAAAAAAGTTTTTCTTGTATTTCAGATTTTGGATAAGTCAATTTTTTTTGTACTTCCAAATCCTTGCTGTAAAACTTCTGTTTTTATAAGCAATAAAGAGTATTATTATTATTTATTACTACTATCGAGTATCGCCACCTGTGTATGTGAATTTAATAGACCACTCCAGAACACATGACTTTGACATACAGGCCATATTGTGCTGTAGGGCAACCGAATCGATTCGTTGCAGATGAATCGTGTTTGTTTGTGTTTTATGAAGAAAAATCAAACAGATCAAATAAATAGTCACCTCTCGCTTCGTTAAAACAACACTACAATTTGTCGAGGGACAAACAAAAGGAGACTTAACAAACAAAAGATTATAAATATTTGTTTTATTTAACTTATTTATGAATTTGTATGTCTAACCACAGTGTTATACAGTATGTAGAAACTTTTTTTGAAGAAATTTTTGGTTTTTTTTAATACGCAAATTTGTTAGGAGATCGCAAACTACGCGTTATAAAAATAATTTCCTACTTTATTTGACATAAAAAACCGATTTACAGCTCAACTATAAACTGATTAAATTCGTGTAAAATTCTTATTGAATGCGGTTTTGTAATGCCGTAATGCCTTATTCCAAGACGGCTGTGTTTAAAATATCTGGTATAAAACGCATACCTTGCAAAAGTCTGTTCCTACCAGGAAATACAACATTCAATGTCATACAAACGAAAGCTTTCCGTGAAGTTTTAAACTTCCGTGTTTATTTAGTTGTATTATTTTTCCTGTTGAGACTAACGATACAAAGATCAGTATTAATGAAGTAGGAGTGTTTCCGCGTATGTTTGGTTTTATCAAGTTTTAATTGTTGAATAAGATCAATATTATTGCTAATGATCCGAATTCAGAAAACTTTGTATAGACATGATTTAATTGAAAACAACATACGCGTAGATAAATATTTAACACAAGATTGTAGATTTAGCTGGATGCTGAATGGTATTTTAGGTTCTACAAAAAAAAAACATATGTTTATTGAAAAATTCTTAGCCTAATATAGAACCAAACAAAATGTCAATGTCAAAATATTTTATTACTCAACATATTCTCCTCTTAATTGGATTACAGCGAACCTGCAACGTCTCTAGATCTTTCCAAAAAAATGTTTCTTCTTGCTCTGCAAACCAGACCTCCACAGCTTTTATTACCTCCTCGTTGGAAGAAAATGTAGGACATTTTAAACTTTTTTGGAGTTGAGGAAAGAGATGATAGTCGCACGGGGCCAAATCTGGTGAATAAGGGGGGTGTTCTAGTAATTCACCCCCTAAATCACGAATTTTTTGCATGGCAACATGAGATTTGTGTGCAGGAGCATTGTCCTGCAAAAACAAAACACCTTTGGATAGCTTTCCTCGTCTTTTCTCTTCAATTTTTTTCCCGTAGAGTGGTCAATAATGTCGAATAGTAATGTCCGGTTTTCCAAAAAATCAATCATGATTACTCCATGGCAATCCCAAAAAACTGAAGCAAGAACTTTTCCAGCAGATTTTTGGACACGAAACTTCTTAGGTCTTGGAGAGGACTAAGAACATTGATCACCAAGGGTATTAAGCATATCTTCGTAAATCTGCTTACCTCTTAACCCTTTTAAATACAGGTACTTGATGATTTTTCGATTGTCACAATTTCGGTGGACATCTTTTTTCTTTTAATTTATTGCGCAGCTCTGGTATACTTTTTTGACGTCCAACTTCACACTGACACTTCTAATGAGTTATTGCTTGTTCGTTGCTATGGTAAGGGCAAGGGTTTGGGAGAAACAAAAATTTCGATATTCTCCAAGTATAACAGAATAAAAAATAAAATAAAATTATTCATTCAAAATGAAAGAACGTAATTTCAAGATATTCCATGTGACTTGTATGGGTGGTTTAAGTAACAGGTATTGCTCTACTTGGCCAGTAATATTCAAAACCTGAAAGATCTATTATGTCTCTTTACTTTTACAAAGTTTTTGAGGAGTCTACAGCCGTAAACAACGAGAGCTTATTTTCCCGACTCTGTTCCAACGTTGCCAAATTTAGTAGTAACATAACAATATTGAAGTAAATATGGAAATATCAGAAAATAAGAAATAGAAAACTAAAAAAAAAACAAGAAAACCCAGACCCAAGCCCGGTTGATCAAAGTGTAACTAAGTATAAAAATATCATAAAATAAGAAATAGAAAACTAAAAAAGAACAAGAAAACCCAGGCTCAAACCCGGTTGATCAAAGTGTAACTATGTATAAAAATATCAGAAAATAAGAAATAAAAAACTAAAAAAAAACCCAGTCGTAACCGGGTTTCAAATCTACGACCTCTGAGTTGTAAGCTCAGTATCCTACCAACTGTGCTAATCAGCTCACATTCAGTCACATCGAATAGAAGGTTAACCTCAACTACTAAATTTGACGTGGTGGGAGGAACGGAGTCGGGAAAATAAGCTCTCGTCCGTAAGCGTCGTTCACCAGCGACTCGCCATACTTTCGCCGCTCGCTAGGCAAGATTTGTAGTTCTAGTTCATAGATAATCGCCAGAAAAATGACGATTGCGCATTGGCGAAGCGGTGGCGTTCGGATGGAAATGGTCAGAATCATCTGTATGTGTTATCTATGGTCAGGACCATCTCCGGCAAACTTTTTAACCATATTTTACCGAACAGTGCAGTGAATATTGAATTTTTCATGTGATATAATGATAATGCGTAAATCAATTATATATAATAATGAATTAATGTAGGTATATCCATGACATGGAAAATTATAGTGACGTTGAATTTAAACGAACAAGAGACATATTATTTAGAACAGATAATCAATTTCAGGTTGTGGAGGTCTACCACCTGTAGCCATCAACTGACGACTTTCATCAGCTAGTATGCTTTTTTGGGTCATATTTATTCTATCCTATAATCTTTTCAATTGAATTAATGTTATCTACAAAATATATTAGCTAACATCACACAAAAGCGATATATAAACATAAAAAAGTTTTTCTATTTCCGTCACTAAAACCGCATCTAAAACACGGGTTTGAAATTCGCAAAACGTCATATCTCGTTTATCTTTTATTTCTTAAACGTCACATCAAGCGTATCTTCTGTTATTTATATTTAATATTCCGTGATAATTTTGGAGTTTTGTGTCATTTGATTTTTCAATGACACGTCATTGTTTGTCATCTTGTGAATATAATTAAAATAAATAAATATTTATATTTATGTGCATTCATTTTGAAAATTTTGTTGTAATATTCGAAAAACGACTTAAGGAAATAAAAAAAAAACAACTACCCTGTATAGAATCACTTATTTCTAACATAAATTTTTCTATGCTTGGTTGAAGTTTTTTAACTTAATTGCCTAATTGCTATATCGAGCGATAAATTGCGGATATAATTAGTATTACATAAACATGGAAAGTCATGATGATGATGATTTATATTATTTGTAGTAAAAATAAATCTTAAGCCGGATATATGTATATAAGTAAACGCAGAAGCACGAGATTCTTTGTTTCATTGAGATGTTAATAGAATAGGCAATCATAACAACTATAAAACCGGCCAAGTGCTAAGAGTTCTGTACCATTATTTATACAAAGGGCAAAAAAAACACGTTTGTTGTATGGAATCCAGACTTAAATATTAAGAGGTTGGTAACACTTTCACTACGGTGATTATATTGTTAGTTTCCGCCATGTTCCTGATGTCATCTGTCAAAATTGTACACAAATCTTACAGACAGATTAGTTTTAATACCCATTTAAAGAAACCAGAAAAGGAATTTCTGGCAAAAGCATAACAATCTGCACTGATAGTAGACAAGCCCTATTAGCCTTGAACAGTCAACGTGTTATGTCGGGGCTAGTACTAGAGTGCCAACAAGATTTAGCTAACGCCTCGGCAGATAACAATATTATCCTGAGGTGGGTTAAAGGGCCCGACGAGAGTAAAGGAAATCGCATTGCCGATTATTTAGCCAGGGAAGCTGCTGGACTGAAAATTTTAGGGCCCAGTGACACCTACGGCCTAACGACTTCGACAATTGCGGAACTAGCCAAACATTACACCCATGCTCAATCCCTAGAGAGATGGGATGGAATCAAAGGATGCAGTCTTGCCAGGATCACTCTGGGCGACCCTGGGAAGCTGGCGCCGAAGAAATATTTGGCGATGACCAGGAAAAACCTACGTTTAACAGTAGGATTTCTGACTGGTCACTGTCAACTGAGGAAACACCTCCATACTATAGGGCTAGTGGACACACCTCTACGCAGGTTGTGTGAACAGGAAGATGAAACTGTCAGGCATGTCTTATGCGAGTGTCCGGAGTTATCGTCAATAAGAGAGTGTGTGTTCGGTGAGTCTTGGCCTACACCTGCCGATGTAAAGGAGATGTCTCCTAGTGACCTAACCACCTTCCTGGGAAGGACAGGGTGGACGATGACCTAGGAGGACAACTCCTCGAGAGGATGTACAATGGGGCACATGTGGCCTAAGTGCTGTGAGCCTACCGAGGAGCCTACACTCACCCCTACTCTACAGATACCCATTTAAAGAAAACTGTATAGCTCTAAAATATGCAGAATAACGTCTCATTTGGTGCGATACTTTCCAGTATAATATGTAATAGGTACTGCTTTACAAAGAGATTCCAAAAATAATACTTCATAAATATTGTTAATTTTACAAATAATTACATCAACAGCATGTTATTAAATAGATATTTCCACAGGATCAATTGAAATACTACCGTTCTACTTTCGATCTAATCTATAATTTATTTGATAGAAATTGAATTCTGATCATGAATCTTACGTAAACTGTTATCTGTTATAATTATTTAAACATTGCCACTTAGCTACAGGAATTCCTCTTCCTCTTCATATTCGCCTCGTGTGTCGGAACAATAAACAATTGAGTTTTAATATAATTATTATAACTAGCATTTAATTGTCGACATTTAGTATTAAGATAATTATAATCTCTTACAGCACGTACATACCTACATATAAAGAGTAGTCTTTTTATGGTAATATTCGATGAGAAAATGTTATTAGATGAATAATTTCCTGTGTGCTTAAGCGGATAGTTGTAAATAACGTTATAAAAATAAACTAGCAAGACAGAAGTGAGAATAACTAATTAAGTATTTACGTTTGTGGAACGAAGTGGCAATTCAATTTAATATCAACTAGGTACCTATATAAAAAAAATTGACGATTCGGTTATTTAATACTTGTCATGCTAATATTTATAAAGGTCAGTTTATTTATTGGTTTTCCCTTTTGTGTACTCAAATGAACAATTGTGTAATGTTCGACTAACATTCCACCAGTTTATATTATTGGAAAATTTATACATACTCATTTTGTTATTGGTAGTATTTCCGATAACCAGTTTAGCAAGAAATTTGTATAGGTTAATATTAAGATGAACAACAAGATTTAGTGGATTTCTTGGAATCATTTAACGGTTAGGAATCCCACTTTTCAACAAAATAAATGTAGGTACGCTTTTACAAAAAAAAAGTAGATAGGTATAATAAAAAAATTACCTCAACTTTTAAAGAGACGTTCCGTTTTCGTTTAAATTCAACTTTTTTTATGTTTATAAATTGATTACCAACTATACGATACGAACACCTGTTTCACGACACTCACTTATTACACAACATTCAGAATTAAATAGCGATGTTCAAGTAAATCATTTTTGATAAATTTAAAAATTGTAAATGTACTTTCAGGATATCTGTGACATTTCGGAGATTAGATAATATTAATTATTCTTACACATTTAGCAAAAAATTCGTTTTATTTCAGATATACGAGGCGTATTCGAGTAAACAAATCTCTTTGCTCACTCGTTAATGTTTGAGATTGTTAATCGTGTCAGTTGCTTTATTGCACGTACAGACGGCGAGAACCTAGACTCCGTTTCACTTAATAAGAACCCACTTGAAGTTGCAGTCGTATGCGCGAACCTGTAGTCAAAACCAGCGTCATATTGTAAAATTGACATTCGACTTCAAATCAGTAGCGTACGATAGATTTTTATTGTATATGTGCGAAAAAATGTGTACCTATACAAGTTTATCTGAAGCCGTGAAAGGAATGCAGTCGAAATAATTCGATATTGCCACGTTTAACTATGAAAAAACTAAAGTGCTAAGTATGTAGTGATAATAATTAGAAAAGGGACTTTTTACTATTAACAATATTAACAATATGATTAAACGTTAACTCTTTAATGTGCTTTTTTCCTTGGATTTTGTCTAATAACATTTTTCCAATTTATGAATATTAAAAGATGAACAATTTTCCAAATTTGTTATGGGCTTCTTCAAGCTCTGGCAGCGTTGTGCGAAAACCATAATGGCAAAAGTGATGACGATATACTTTGAGATAAACTATACACATTTTTTCGCACATGTGCAAAGAAAATCTTTAGTTTTATATCATATTGTTCAGTTTAAAATGTTTGTGTTTGTTGAGTGACGTAACTGAAGTGAAAATATTAGCAGCCTGTTAATTTATGGCTAATTGAGTGTAATACTTTTTAGATTATAAAATAAATATTGCAGTGGTTAATGACAATGATTACGTGCGTTACAAAAAATAATGAATATTTTTGTTTAAATCTTATTCTCCAAAATTAAATATATACACAGCTTGTTCAATTGAAACCCATCTTTGGTCAGGATAGCCTTGGAAACAATTGAAATCATTCAACTGACGTTTTCCAACATTAGTAGTGTATGCAAACGTCACACTGATCTATTTATTTCGTTTATATTTGACAGCGATTTTAAGTATTGTGACTTTGAAATGGCGTTTGTTGTTAACAATCCGTTCAAATGTGATAATGATCGGCCTCATGTTGCCAACGTAGTGAAAGAAAATCTGCAACGAAAGAAATGGAGGATATTAGAGCATCCACCCTAGAGTCCCGGTTTATCACCTTGCGATTTTCACATCTTTGGGCCACTAAAAAAGGCGTTAAAAGGTAACCGTTTTCAGTCGGACGCAGAAGTACAAAACGCTGTGAAAGAATTCTTCCAGCAGCAGCCACAAGAATTCTATAAGCAGGGTATACATCGGTTGGTGAAACAGTGGGATGTGTGCCTCAATTGTAGTGGTAGGTAGTTATTTGTAACTGTACTTGTCAATAAATTTTTCCTGGACCAAAGATGGGTTTCAATTGAACAAGCCTCGTACTTTCATTTATTTGCGTTAATAAGGACATGCGGAAATGTGTGTTATGGTGTTTTTTATCCACGTTTACCTATGTTATATTCTATACAAACATACGAACAAGAAAAATACTTCGTGTTTCTACTAGATGTTTTTGCCTACCTTACCGGAAAACCAATCACATGAACACCAATAATAGTGCGGAAATTATTGTTTAGCGCCCATTTTTCAAGTTTTTCACTATATGTCACTTGAGGATACTTTGACGTTTGACGTACAATTTTTTTTGTAAAATCCATAAGGACCTGTTGTCTACAATGACCTTTTTTATTTTTTGGCTTATTCGGTAGGCGAAAAACAGTGTGCTACACATGCAGGAAACGCTTTAGCTGCTCTCTATCTATATCTAGTAGTCTCGGGTTACTAAAGCTTATTTTCTGCCCTTGTGACACAATATACTATTTGGGATTTATGGTCACAAAATAAGTGTAGGAAAGAAAATAATATCAAATCTGTTTGTTATTGCAATGATGAGAGAGCAGTTTTATTTTATTTGCTTTGAATTTCTTAATAATAAAAAATACTAACTGAACGTAAGTAGGTATCTAATTAAAAAAAATGCCATCCGTATAATAATTATTGTGTTTTTCATTTTAAAATTTAAGAGTCACTAATATTTTCAAATGATTTCGACCCACCCTATAAAACCCATTAAAATTCCACGATATTAACAGTTTTCGGTTCTCAGGCACCATAAAAGGCACTTTACTGATTCCATCCGCTATTGGGTGGGCCTGAAATAATAACAGACCACACCACAACCACATATGGTGCACACTGACAACATCGGCCAAGGATTCTTTGTACGTCACCCACGCTTATTGTTTTGACTTTTATTTATCTCAGCCGGAAGTAAATACTTGCTTCCACTTCCTTTTCCTATCAGAGTTAATACGTAAAAACAACTTGCAAATTTTTAACGATGATAATGAACAAGTTGCAGAAATAATGACCTCAATCCAATTTATTTTTGTAAGTGGAAATAGATTAAATTCTGTTTACTCGGGTATTTTACAAGATAAAATTAACTATTTATAAGTATTGCATTAGTAAAAATACAGAATGCAGAGTTGTGGAAATATATCAAACAATATTATTGAAATCTATTAGTCAATATAAATATGGTGTCTTGTTTAGGTATTTTTCATTTTGTTCCATTTTAGAAAGTCAGTTTCTTCTGTAACCCATTATTTAAGATTTTAAAGTAGGTAGGTAGATAGGCTATCTTTTGTTATACATTTACGATACCAAAAAAAACCTAAAAATTGTGATCATTTATACCTAGTTACTCAGTTACTTAAGTGATAAATCTAAGTTAAAGTCCCGATACATAAATGAGTTCCAAAACTCTGAAAAGTTAACTGTACTCAAATATATTTTTTATCGAAGTAAATATCCGGTTGTACTGTATACTAAAATTTGTAATAATGCCATGTAGATGTATCTACAATTCAGGGTCACAAAAGATAAACTTCAAAGGTTAAGTAGGTATTTGTTAACAGTTTAAAATGTTGAAATACCTAAAACTTTTAGTGTCTGTCTCCAGAATGCGTAAACTGAAAGAAGTTATACCTATAAAAAATAATTGGCAGATTTCATCATCATCTTTTCTGAACAGTAAGTTGGACACGGAAATTGACAACTTTTAAAATAAAAACGAATAATTATGTTACATAAGTGTTTTAGTTCAATGTGACAAAAGACAACCTCAAAATAGATGTTAAAGATTGCACATAAATTGAAAGTTTTGTTTTGATTAAATTTTAAAGTTATATCACCTTTTTTGTGCAAGTTCCGATAATTCCAAAATATCCAGGTCACTGCAACATCAACACTTCAATCACTATGTAATCCGATTACGTAAATTAAGAATTCATTTAACGTAATAGCACACACTTGTCGAAATATCGCTATCAAAACAAAAATTATTGTTATACTTTATTCCTACGCGAGGTAACTGTGACCGTCTTTTGAGACCGTCACCTAACCACTATCGTTTTGGAACTGTTGTGTCGTTTAGTTTACAGACATCACGTTGGCTGTTACCCGCACGTCGTGGGGGAGTGGGAGAGGTAGTCATACACATACACATAGTTATGTCGATGTTGTCAGATTTACACACCGGATCTTCACTTGTAGAGCCAAATGTGGAGTGGGGAAAGAAGCCGAGACTTCCTATTTGTAACACATGATGTTGAATGTTACAGGGTGAGCAATAAAAGA
>CAJUYG010000162.1:62295-114838 GCA_910591675.1 Galerucella calmariensis | reverse complement strand
ACTGTCATTCTTGTCAGAAAAACCACTTTTTGTTGGCCACACTGACCATAGACTGAACTCCTCTATTTGCCCAATTGGTTGTGACTTAGTAAACGAAAAACGGCTTGTTAATGTCACCGCTAGATTACTATATTTGGGGATATGTTATCTAAATCTGTCACTACTAAGGAGTATTTGATATACAAAGTCCTTCACGTTTTTAACGAAACAAATCAATATCAAGAACTACTAATGAAAATATGATTAAAAGTTAGTCAGTGAGTCTACGTTTAAAAATCCGTAAAATTTTGAGTGTCAGAAAAGGAAATTCCATTTTCTGGTTGAATACACAATATGAGATCCATGATGACAGTTAGCATTTTGAAATCCGGCTGTTTGAATACATTTTAACCCAGCCCATTAAAACATTCCCTTATTCTCCCCAGGCCAGCCCATTTTCAGCGTAAAATTCGTAAAAAACTATTCTCACGTTATTTTGTATCTTTCACTAGCCTCTAGCTATAATTATAAATAAACTATTCCACATAAAATTCTAGATTTTGTTTGGTTTAAAACTTGTGATTAAAACGTTCTCATGAAACAGTATTTTTTGGATATTGTAAAATTGCTTGGAACATGTTTTTTTTTAATGTAACTATTTTTGCGTGATTGGAGGCTATATAGATATGGAATTTCAGAATAAAATCTGATCTTTTAGATAAGAGAGAAGTTTTTTGTCAATTATTTAAAAAAGAAGATAAAAAGGAAAATTCACATTGTTGGCATGTGTCAAAATTTTGGAGAAACCAATAGGGTACAAGCATAAATTTTGCTATTGGTGGGAATTGACGCTTTATAAGGTCTCCTAACACTTTGCATGTCTATTTTTTTAAAAAAATATAAACTTTACTTCTAAAACTACTTCAAAAATCATAAAATTTGAAAGTCCGCCAAAACGCGCTTTACGTCATAAAGATGGCTGCCCCATGGAGTGACGTCATAAAATTTGTTGACGTTCATAAATTCGAGCGGCATAAATGAGTCTACTTTGGCAAGTTATCAGTTTGTGCTTTTACAAAACCTTCGCTAGCCATATCTTCACTCACAAAATATCAAAGAATCGTCACTGAACACTGAACTAGTCAATAAAATATTTTCTTCTAAAAGTTTTAAAATATCCTCAGAAATATCGAATATTCATGTCCACTTTCTACTTTACGTTGACCTTTAGAAATAAAAAAATGCACACATAAACACGTAATGGTCTCAAACAAAAATATAAATGATATTTTTACGTCGATGAAGCAATTAATAGTTAATTAATATATAAACACAAAACTACACAGAACCTAATGCAATACCGGCCATATTGACAAAAGTCATCTCATGGTATGACATCACACGTATCATCGGTAGCGTTCGGAAATCCTCGGGTGGTGGTCGGAAACTGCAATGGAATTTGAATTTTATTTTAAAATTTGGAAGTAATTTCCAATGGAAGCTGATTCATTTCCTGTTATTAGTAATTTTTGATATCAACTTTACTATTCTAAATTAATATCTAAGCAAAATACGAAATATGCGTGTACTCTAATGATTCTCTAAAAGCATTGAGGAGATGAATTTTTGGAAATGGTGAAGAAAAGTCAGAAGAATTTGAAATAAAAGTAAAAATTGAATAAAATAAAATGAAATTAAAAATAATGAGTAGATGGGATTGATGCAGAGCAGGAAAGGTTAGAACCACAATTGGATTTACAAATTTTAAACAGAATAAGAGGAAAAATAAAAATCATTGACAAATACCTTCATGGTATGAATAGTTAGAATTGTGGAGAGAGAAAGAAGTTATTGAGGGAAGTAAATCTCAATTTATTAAAGATATGAACAATGTAAATGATAATATTTGAGATGTTCAGATTTAAAAATTCAACAGTTTGTGAGTGGGGTAGTGGTTATATGTCTTTGGTATCCCCACAATAAAAATACCAATGTATTTATAAAAATAAATTAAGTAAAAACAAATCATGTGTTGAGTTCACGAAAAAAATAATAGCAATTATGATCATTATTATCAAATTAATGCAAAAGTCAGAGTAAGTCAAAGAGTTTTAACAGAAATCCTAACGGGATGTAAAAGCTCAAAATATTGGAGGAAAAAGAATGTAGAAGAAACCTCTATCTAATTCCTAGGACACTGCACCTGGGAGATTACTGGATAGAAGAGGGACATTTTCTCCTCAGAAACAAAGTAGAAGTAAGGGGCCACAATAAATATTTTAAGTCTCAGTGTACGTCGCGTGAAAATACATTAGCTACATACATACAATATTATTTTATCTAATTCCGCTATCAAATGTGACACTTTACGTCACTCCTTGACGTTAGGTAACGTCACATTTTTCATAACCTTCATATATCAGTTATGAAAAGCACATGAAAAGTAGTTATGTAAAAACTTTACGTAACTGTTTCAGTTTCAAAGAATAATTCATTTTTTACTGTAAAAACTGACAATTATTTTATTATTTAAACTCATTATTCCAATTCAATAAAATTTTAAGATGTATAAACATTGAAAACAACATTATTGAGGACACAGTTATTTAAAGTTAGTCCATTTTCTGGGTGAATATTTTCTTGAACTTCTTGTCTAATGTTAATTTCATTTTAAGCTGTGATATCTACATGTGTGCCATGTCTTCTGAAATCCTTCTTTTATTTTCTAATGAGCTTTCAACATAGCCTTCGGCTACACTGTTGGATTTCCATCCTCCGTGTCGCTTTATTTTCAGAATGTCCGCTCCTGAGTCTGCCAGGAGAGACGCTGACGAGCGTCTGAAACAATGTCCTGTATATCCTTTAACATTAGGTAGACCCCAGCACTGAGCAATTTTTGCTGGTAATTTTCCAATGATATTTATGCCCACGGGTTGTATGCCACATTTTTCATTATAATATCGCACAAAAAATCTGTCGTGCTTTACAGCAGGAGGTCTAATATTTCTATACTTTTTGAGGAGGTCAACAAGATTGACACCAGCAATATTTCCAGCAGTGACCACAAATTCGCGAATAACGTGTGTTTTGCTTTCTGGAATTGTTATTTTAAAAAAGGTGCCTTCATCAAATACGTCTCCTTCTCGTAGGGACGTCAGTTCAGCCTTCCTGCAGGCTCCCGCAATCCCTATTATCATTGCGACCTAAGGAACAAATTCATTTAATAATATTTAAATTATAAACATATCTTAAATTCAGTCGTACTTTTGTAAATAGAAATATTTCGTCTTCAGTCACTTTTATAAATCTTTCTACATCCTCCTTCGTCAAAATCTACGATTTTTTTGCATGGTATCCTGCTGACCGTCTCTTCAGCCAAGCCAAAAGCATTGTGTACTTCTTTATATCGACTTTTTTGCGCACGGTGAGCTCAGATCTCAACATTGAATATGTAGTCCAAAAAGTCGACGCCTTTAATGTTTTTAAATTTTCAAAATAAGCAAGTAGTACATTTTCGTTGATTCTATTCATATTTTTCAAATCGCACCATTTTTCAAATTTTTGGTAGGCGTATCTACTTCTTGATTTTTCGGGTATTAAACTACCCACTGCAGCATTTGCAGACTCTCTCACTTCAAATGGAATTTCTGATTCGCTACCTGAAGACATTTCAAGTAATTATTTCTGACTTGTTTTGACTTAATTTGAAAAATCGTTGTTTGCTTCCATAGTAACAATACTTCAAGACCTGCTTCCATAGTAACACATTCCATAACACCATTTGATTCTACCTTAATATTTTCATTCTAATTGAAAATTTTATTAAATATTATAAAAGCGCGGAATTAGATAAAACTTTGTACGTAAACACGTTATGAAGAGAGCGACATTGTTCAACTCGCGTAATTTGCAAAACTCGCTAGCGCTCGTTTTGGCAAATATTACGCTAATTGAACAATATCGCACTTTTCATAACTAGCTACGTAAATAACTATTATACGAAGGGGACGGAGACATGCATTTGAATTAGCCTTAAAACAACCACTTAATATTAAAGCCTGTTACATTTTATTACTAGCCGCTACTGAATATAATTTAAATAAAATAAGTATTGATTAATGGATTATTTACCGGATAATAATTTGAATCAAATTAATATAATACATCGACGATCTATTCCATTTCATCTATAGCCGCCAATAGATGTAATATTAATCTATTGTAGGTAAATAGACGCCCAGCTATCTGAATAACAATTTCAATTAAATTAATATATCAATATGGTCCGTTTATAATTTCACGAACATAGTTTGCAGCGATTCGTTTAATTTAAATCATTTATGCATAGTTAAATATTGGATGCTTGTTACGAGATGATATTTCGAGATTATACATATTGTGGAAATTCGATATATATGGCAATAATACGAACGTTGACCGTAACAAGCGTCAAATAATTTATTGGATTAACCGACTGATTTCGATTGCAAGTATCCAACGTGTTTGACGTTATGTGATTTTTTGATTTTTTATTTAAACGGTGAAGATGATTGGATATTAGTACACCTAGTTTATTTCATTTGTCAAAACATATTAAATAGCTCTTCGTCTGGATTTCATTTATACTTACCTAATGCTAAAGAAAGGTATTGCGTTTATATGGAAAATAAATGTACAGATTGTGAAAAAATTTAAATGCCTATACAATTTGAACCAGTGAAACTGTAAATAAAATTATTTGAAAGGTTATTTGGAGTTTGATGGAAGAGCAGATGTATCGTATGTTCAAATTGTTAAATGCTATAAGTATTTTATATTTCATATTGTACAGTACGTATGTGATTTTAACTTTTATCAACATTTATAATTATTATTATTATTAATAACGGGAAAGACCACTAAGGGTTGAAATCCTTTCAAATATATTATATCAATCAATTAATAGTCTAGACAAAATCTTGTGTTAAAATCGTATTAAACAGATTTTCTGGCATTTTGAAATCAACATTTTAATTCAAAATTGAAAAATGCTTGAAGCAAATGGGCGGTGCTATGACGTACTAACCCCAAACATTGGGAAACTGGGTGACTCAAGAGCAAAGCCTCTCTATCCAAGTGACGTCACAAACTATTTTGACAACATCCCTGTGGTAAAACAATATTGTAAACAAAGCATTCAGAACACGTGGTACTTAATAGTAGGGTTATGCTGATTTATGATGATAGATCGTATTTGAGTTTAGTTTGTTTTGCTTCAGTGTACTTTTAAAGTTATTTTAATTGTTGAGCTTGCATATTTAATAATATATAATATAGGTTGATAGTTGTTTCATCATTTTTCGTGTCTATTGTTTTACCACAGGGGTATTGTCAACTGTCGAGGACATGCCCTATATGATTAGTCGGCTTAAGGTCGATAGGTGTATTGAGGGTAGTACGTCGTACTGTATTACACCGATGATGGTAGCCTTTACAAAAAATGGCGCGTAAAATTTTAATGCAATACATTATTAGTTATTTACTTAATTAGAGGGATATGGACATTATTAACGCACGCATGTGAAGTTTGAAGTAATCACAGAAGTGCGTTAATAATTCCTATCACACGTGTTACGTACAAAATTTCATCTACAACTGTTTATTAGTATTATTAACCTATATTATAAAATTAAAAAAAATTTCAATCCAACGTATTTTTAATAATATTAACTGCACACATAAGGTACTGTGTATCCTATTTTGTGACCATAGCACAGTATAGAAACGAACCAGTAGTATAACTCTTATAAATTTCATTCATAAATTGCCAGAGCTTTTGATGACCTTGAAGGAATTGCTTTACGATTCATTTTACCATAGGCGTAGGTGGCATAAGTTTTAAAATGACTTGAACGTGTTAAATGTTTTTTCTTAAATATTGTAAAACAGTACACTGATGAGTGAATAAAACAATAGTCTTATACATAATATTTATTGGTTTTTCCATATTACAATTTTCATTTTGTTATGATTTAAAAAATTTTTATTAACAAATGATGTGTAATATAGTCGTACCCTGAAGAAAAGTTTTATTAAATAAATATTTTATTGGAAAATCAACACAAGGATGTACAAACTCTGTTGTTTAACTAATATTTATAAGTGATTCAACAATATTATCTTCCGTAGCAACTTTCTCAAAATTCATTTGGAATAATGTTTCTAATAATGAGATGTATTGTACAAAATTTTCATGCGGCATATTCAAGTTTCCAAAAGTATCCTTATTCGTATTTTCATAAGCTCTAAGGTAACAGTATAAAGACGAATCGTCTAAATTCTGATACGCTTGTGAATACGATCACATACGCTGCATGTATGAATTTCCGAACATTTTTTAATTAAATAACTACAAAAGTAGCGAACAAAATTCTTTTCCAATAAATCATTTGTCTGAAAGTCTTTAGGCATTGCAGTATTTGATGAAAGAAATATTGTTGGAATAGCTTTTTTTAAAAGAAGTTTTCTTTTATGAGGTTGCATAATCATGTCTGGTTCAAAATGAGCACCACATAAACGATGACTACTATTGTATAGAGTTTCTATTTTTGGCATCAAGTCAGGCCTATCGCATGCTTCGAGCCAAACTTTAGCTCTGAAACAAAAACAACAAATTAAATCAATGCATGAAACTAAGGCTCATAAATGTAATATGAAGATCAAATAATAAAGTATTATACTTTTCGTATGAAAATACAAACAGTTTCTCACTCTTCTGAATCCTTTGGAAAACGGTAAAATTTTTCATCACAATTATAATACATATTTATTGTTACATCACGAACTACACACACTACCCGTTTTCTTCTTTTTAATGGTATCCATTGCAAAAAAATGCTTATAAACTATAAAAATAATACTAAAACCCCGTAAAAGTTAAGCTGTAATAAATTATTTTATTCCCAAATTCACCACTGGCACTTTGGTTGGATCGCAGCACAGCACTGGCCGCCAGATGAGATACTCATCCGAACCCGAACGACGTTGTAGGTCACAGAGAGCTCGGCAGTGTAACGTCACGAGATAACATACTGGTTCGTTCCTATACTGTGACCATAGCACCAAAGACAAACAAGGCTATGTAAATAAAATAAATTAGTTATGTCATCAAATTGTCTATAAAAATGAGTTCAAGCGAAGACAATCTCCTTTCGGAAATTGAAAATGCAGCTTCCAGTGTTATTTTAAATATTTAATTCTGCTATTAATATGTTTCTAGATTCTTATTATCGCACTAGTGCGGTAATATACGTCATTATGACACTGAAAATAGTGTCAAATCGTACCCGTTACATGACAGTTGTAGATAAAATATATTATGAAACAAATAACACTATATAATTACATCAAATAGTAGTTTTTAGTTTTTAATACGTTCATACCTACTACACTCTACCACATATAAATTACTATAAATTTTAAGCGAAAACTAATAAATAGGGCGTTGGATTTGGAAATGCTTTGACATCATCGAAAATAAATGGTGTTTACAGTGAAATAAAATCAATTAACTTGAATATACGTGTTTAGCTCTAAAATGTTAATAATTGAATAATTCTCATTGCTTGTTACAACAAAATTTTTATTATCACCTCTAAAAGTTTTGTTAAATATATTTTTATAACTGAGACGTGTTCTACTAGGTACGTAAAATAGTGCACAGAGATGTTAATTTTAACCAATAGTAGTCGTTACATTATGTTAATGTCAATAAACCAATAAAACATTTTTTTTCTCAATTCACATGCAAGCCAACTACTTTTTATTGAAATTGTAAATTGGTATAATTTAAAATACCATTACTATCTACTTAATTACAGTTTCCTTTGAAAATTGTCATATTTTAGTAAAGCTCGTTATCAATATCAACATTAAACTACTAATACTATTATAACGCCTTACGAAGTTTTTGAAAATTAATTTTCAAAGTACAGAGATAAGCAACAACTACTTCCCTGGATAAGTGCCCCGACATACATTGAATTACACTTCCAAGTCAAACGTGGCTGGTTAGGTATATCGTGCAGATCGTGCTCTACCAAGACATGGTTGCTGCTCTAAAGGATTGAGTCCTGACATTATGTCAACCCGTGTCACCATAACAAACGAAAAAGTAGAGCTACTTTGAAGGCTCTGAAGTCTAAAACTGGAACTACAAACAATCACTTATGCAACTGCTTAAACACAACAAAATAGCTTCGTTTAAATTGTATTTTTGCAATTCACTTACGAAATGTCATCATTTTGACACTCATTTTAGTTGCAAAACGTGGTTCATTTTATCACTCAGTGACAAAATGAGATTTCATTTTGTCACTCAGGTTCAACAAATCCCTTTATTTTTACTAAGAATACCTAGTTTTATTATGAAATTAATTAGACAACTACATATTATAATATTTTTATTGAGAAATCACTGTAATTTATTATAAATATTAAACGTACAGTTTTGAAACGTATTGCCACGGAATACTGCTGCCTTTTGTTTATTACTTGTAGACATAGATGAAACCCCAGATGATAGATCATTGTTAAAAAACTCAGCCACGTTTGAATTCATTGTTATGCTTGTCGATGTACTTTGTTTCGGAACTGCGATATTGTAGATATTTGTCAATGTATTTTGCCCAAGTATCTTCACAGCTGTTTTTCTTTTATCATTGATAGATTCGTCAATATAATTTTCAGCAACAGCGTTGGACTTCCATCCACCATGCCTTTTCAACGTTTGTTTATCAGCACCAGCATCTGACAGTAACGTTGCAGACGATCTGCGAAATGCATGGCTAGTGTATAATTTAGGATTTTGCAAGCCAAGGAATGTTGCTATTTTTTGAGGGTGTCAGAAAATGTGTTGATGCCAACAGGTTGAATATTGCATTTTCCGTTTCGATATCCGAGGAAAAATTTATTTTTTACATGGTTTGGACGCATTTGAATGTATTTTCGGACTAATGCAATCAGATTAATTTCATCAACATCACCTTCGGTTATTGTAAAAATTCTCTCAATCTTTGTCTTCGTATCTGGAATGCTTATTTTAATAAAAGAACCGCAGTCGCTAACATCCTCGGTCCGTATATTTAGTAATTCATTTCTTCGGCATCCTCCTGCTATCTCAACTTAAAAAACTACTTTCAAACCTAAATAAATGTGATCATCAGCTTCTATTAAAAATCTACTGAAATCTTCCTTACTAAATGTTTAAATGTTTTTGATTTTTTTGGCCGATATCCTTAATCCGCATTCCTTTTCAAAAAAGCAATCAAATTTGTAAACTTACTGATATCCACATTTTTATTGACATAGATTGTTGTTCGTAACATCGAATAGTGACTTCACATCGTCGACGGTTGGAATATTTTGGCTTTGTATGAAAAATAAGCAAGGAGAACCTTTTCTGATACCGTTTTTTCAGTATTTATCTTCTTCATTTCGCACCACTTTTGGAAGTTAGAATAAGCTGTTTCATATGCTGTTTTTGACTTACTTGGCAGCAAATTTACTACAACAGCTTTTACAACTTCTTCAACGTCTGAATGTAGGGACTCTTCAGATTCGCTCATTTTTAAAGACAGAATGGACAGAATTAACAAATAAATGTGGTTTTTTGACAAATATGTCTTAACATTTGAGGTTTTGATCATTGTTGTAATGGTTATCTCCATAAAAACAAACAAGCATGGCTTTGATAGTATTTAAAATTTCAATGAAACGTAATGAAAATTTTCTTTTTCTATTTTCGTCAACTGAATTACAAAAAATCTTTTATATAAACACGATGCAAAACGCCGTGTTTTTTGCACACGATGTGTTGGACCACTCGCTACGCTCGTGGTCCAATCCTCACATCTAGTGCAAAAACACATTCATTTTGCAACTAGTTGTATAAATAGCTATTAGAATATGTTAATTTACTAAGAAATGTACAAAAGAAAATACAAAAGTAGTGTTTACAATTCATCGTTCCACAGGCAGGTAAGTAAGTTATGAATAATTCTGAACTTGTTGAACATGTTGACTTCAAAACAAAGTGTGTTATTATTAATCTAGTCTGCTAAAAGATCGAAGGATTGAATCCACTGAAAAAGAGATAAGATGCAAGCTGTATACATTATTTGTGACTGAATAACAGAAATGAAATGGTGAATTGCCAAAAGTTCCTAGAGTTATTGGCCACCCATATGTTGAGTATTCAGCTAAAAAGTCATTTTAAATTTCATGATATACGCTTCGGAGGTGTATTCATAATGCAAAACATGCAAAAATCTTATGTTTTGAGGGGTAGACCTTAACTGTCATTCTTGTCAGAAAAAACCACTTTTTGTTGGCCACACTGACCTTTTGACTGACTGAACTACTCTATTAGAACGGTATATATCAGGCAGGTAGTAGTTTACTGCTGGAGGATTATATCAGAGGTCATTCCCATAACACTTCCAGTGAACGCTAGCATTTTTCTTTGTTCTGTATAAGCCTGCTTGTGCATTTAGAAATATGCACAATTCTCTATAATATTTTGTCCATCCAGCCTCACTTCCCAGGAATATATGCAAATGAGGTAGATTCAGGAGGATTTCCATGGCTGCTGACGGTATGATATCTACTGATGGCATCAGTAATAGGCAGACAATCCTGTCTCTGTTTACCAGAGAGCTTTGCTTGTGCAGTTAGCTGTAAAGGTTTTGACCACTTAGCAACGAATAGCTCCATATGTGATCATTGGTCTAACAATCATCACATGTATCCAATAGATTTGTTTGGGACCCAATTCCTAACATTTTCCACAGATCCTGCGACATGTCCACAAGACTAGTCTGGCCTTATGGGATGTAGACATCATTTTCTCCTTCCAGAAGGTTCAGTTTGTATACCAAGAACGATACTATAAACAGTTGGAATGCGAATGCCAGTTGGAACAAACCTGTTGTTTTGTGAGCAGTCGTTTAAAGCACTTTTTTTCCAAATGACATGTTTTGAACAATAATTCAAAGTCGCTTAGCTGGAAAAGCGAAAGCCATAATAGGTCAATACCAATACGGTTTCACACAAGGAAAGTCTACAATTGACGCTATTCATACTATCAAGCAGATAATGGAAAAGACCCATGAATACAAAATGGAAAGAGATATGCTATTTATAGATTTCCAACAAGCATTTGATTCAGTAAGACGAAGTGAACTGATGAGAGCACTGAAGGAACAGGGGATAGAAAATACGTTGAGAAGATTAATTGCAATTACTATGAAGGAGTCAAAAGTGAAGATATACTTACAGGTAAAGGAGAAACGGAGGGCTTTGTATCTAATAGAGGCGTAAGACAGGGTGACGGTCTATCAACAACACTATTTAATTTGGCTCTGGAGCATGTTCTTAGAAATGTGAACAAGGGAAATTTAGGAACGGGCGGGAGCCAGATAGTCGGATATGCAGATGACATAGTGATAGTAACGAAAAGAAGGAATATCATGAAACAAATGCTACTAGAATTAACAAAAGAAGGGGAAAATGGGATTAAAAATAAATAGAAACAGAACAAAATTAATGAAAGCTGGTGAGCAGTGTGGAAACAAAATGATAAAAATAGGGGAATATGAATTTGAGGAAGTGGAAAAATTCAAATATCTGGGAGTCACGATCAGCAGTAAGGGGGTACGAAGATCAGAGATAGACGAAAAAATAAGAAACTATTGAAAAGCAATCTATTAACAAGATACACTAAATTTAACATTTACAACAAAATAATAAGACCTGTGATAATGTATGGAACAGAAACGATAACAATGACAAAAAGAGGTGAAGAGGAGTTGAGGATATTATATAAAATATATATATATATATATAAATATAAAATATATAAATAATGAGAACAATTCTAGGGCCAATAAAAACCGACGACAATGAATACAGGCAACGTATGAATCATGAAATACTGAGAGAAATAAACGGGGAAGATATAGTAAACAGAATAAAGAGACAAATAATAAAATGGCTCGGACATGTATGGAGAGAATGTAAGCGAGCAGTCGCTTGCTCAATGCTACAGTGGGAACCAGGTCGTAGGAGAAGGCAAGGAAGATCCAGATATAAGTGGCTGAAGTAGGTGGAGGATGATTTGAGAAGGATAGGAATCGTCAGATGGAAAGAAAAAACGAGGGATAGGAGACTATGGAAACAAATAAGCGAGAAAATAATAAAATGAAGGGGATTGATCCACCCCAGAAAGCGGATCTAGAAAGTATTTATGCGGCGCAACCCCACAAGGGGTGTCTAGCCATTTTATATATATATGTTTTGAACAGGCATAAAAGCTAGGTGTAAAGGCGGATTCATGCAACATTCATTATCATTATATTATAACTACATTTACATTAGAAAAAGTTAATTACTATATATATATAACGTTTATGCAACTACATTATTGAATTTCAATTACATTATTGCATTAAGAAGGTGGTCTACTTTGAACTATAAATTATGTATAATTAATAATTATAAATATAACCATGAAATCGCAAAAATGTTTCAGCTGCAATTCCCAGATTTGTTTTGATTTATATTTTGGCAGTTTTTAGTGTTATCATTTTGAACAATAATATTAAAATCAGCTGAAGGCATTTTTGTTTTGTTGATAATTTTCGAAAATAATAATGGACCGGATTTGGAGAAACAATTATGGCAGAAAAGAAGATTCGATGCCTTGCCTAGGCTATGAAATCGTTTATTTTTTGCCTGGTAAAACAAATAACTATTGTTTAAACCTTGATTATTATTTTTTTTATAATTAATCATGGTAACTTCATATATACTCTAATGAGTGTTTTTTCCTAGCAGCTAGATGGTTATTTAGAAGTAACTAATTATATAAAATAAACTCTTCGGATGATTAAAACGAATCATCTTCAGATATTTCCGGATTCCATACAGAACTGGTCGTGTTAGTGAGTATACGTACCGGCCGCTTTTTCACAGAGATATTTATTAATAGTGGTTTATTTTAGAAACGATGCAACAGCGTCTCTATCTATTCTTTTTATCTGAATTTTGTGTCGGAATGCTGTGGACTTCCGGCATGTTTAACTCTCTGTTGAAAGTCTTTATCTAGTAGGTAGAAGCTTTTGCTTTATGCGCTATTTATAGTAGGTGACAAGTTTTAGGTTGATGTGAAATGTTATGCAGTAACTCGTTCCCTTCACATCAACTCCGTGTTATTGTTTTTATTGTTGCTTTTGTATTAGGTGATGGATGATGCGTATTGCACCCACTTGCATAAATCATAAGCGAATTGAACAATTAATTCCAGAAAAAGTGGTGTGCTATACAGGGAGGACCGGATTTAATTGACGTTCTTAGGTTAGGTTAGGTTTGTGGTCAGTGGGCCCTCCACTGCAACTGGCAAGAGTCTATTGTGGCTCACACCTATTCAGAGTTCACCAAACAAATTCAGCTTCTTAACAAAGCCGATTAGTTTATTTGGTGAATGATATTTCAGGCCCGAGGGCGAGAGAGAGACCCTGCCAAACATCAGGACCCGTATCTTTGAACATTCGACTATTCGCGAGAACGTCGAATGGATTTTGTTCGAAGGAATGATTTCACACGAATCGAACGGTACTCGAAAATTCAAATAGCAATATCTTCCAAACACAGTGGCGAACAGCTTTGTAGATCTTATGTGTCATTTTTTAGATAAAGTGTACTGTAGAATAGTGTGAGAGTAGTTTAAAAAGCACGTGAGAGGAAGAAGATTACATGTAGCTTTTGGTTTGTGTTTATAAGTTTTGTCATTCTTTTACGTAAAGGCAATATATGAAGTTGAATTTGGCCCAAAAAGATATTCTCTTGGAATTCATCACGGGCAGTTTCTTTATCCACCATTCCACCCTATATAATTCCAAGAATTGCCGATCCTTTAATGTAAAAGGATCTTTTCTATCAGAAAACCTTCTTGTCGTATCTTCAGCCATTTCCTCAGCATCTTGCAAATCATCAATTATTTGATGCATAAAAGCTTCATCTGCGTTCATTTTTCTTCAGTAGTATTATTTAACAAAAAACTTAGTATAATATCGCTATGATTTCTCTATCTATGACACGCTATATCCACAGCAGGTTATGTTTGATATTTATTTGTTTTTGTTTTTCTGACGTTCTGCCCAAGACTCTATTCGCTTACTCCCATGTGGGACTGACACGACTGATAAATTCATTCGTTTACAAGTCGAACATTCGAGATTTCGAAGATACTGCTCGAATAAAACAAATCCATTCCCATCACATGAAATACGTGTGAGCATTTAGTCGAACGTTCAAAGATACGGGTCCAGATACCTGATTCAAGCCGCGGCGGGGCAGGCATAAATTATATGCTCTGCTGTTTCATCATCTTCCAGACAAAGACGGTAAGTCGGATCTTCCGACAGTCCAAGTATTAGCATATGATGATTCAGATGACAGAGGCCTGTTAAAAGGCCTAAAAGACAACGTAGGTCATGCCATAGTCTAATATTTGTTTGAAGACATTCTTCGAAGGATGTATAAAAGCCTTTGAATGAACCAATCCTGGTAAATTATGCCAGAAGTCTCTTCTCGTATGAACCAATCCTGGTAAATTATGCCAGAAGTCAAAAGCTCTTCTCGCCTCGTCCTGAAGAGGTGTAGTGGCTGTTCTATTTGTGAGCATGGCATATATCCAACCGGTAATGGTTGGTTTGATGCCCTTTTCAGTCAAAGCTGAACCAATTGAGGTCGGTAGTGCATTATTAAATGCTCCTTCAATGTCAAGAAATATGGCCACCGCAATCTCCTTGTTGTTAGGGGATGTGTGATTTTGCCAACGAGGTTGTGTAACGCTAAATCTGTTGTTTGCCAGTTTGATATTGGTGGATGCTCAGGGGGGAATTATATAAAGCTATCCGCCTGATGTAGCAATCCAGTGCTTTTTCAAGTCCTTTAAGCAGGAAATATGTTAGGCTAATTGGTCAGACCGATTTAGGCTCACTTCCGGTATATATACCACCCTAGCCGCCAACTGGGTGGTATGTAATTCCACGCCAGACTAGCTCTATACAGCTTATTGAGGATAAGCAAAAGCAATTCCAGTCCGTTTTGTAGCAGAGCTGGAAATATGCCATCCTCACCGGGAGATTTGAAAGGCTGAAAAGATTTGATTGCCCATTCAACTGCCGGTGCTGTGATAACTTCCTTGGCGGCCTCCCAATCGATCTTTTTTGGCTGCCTTGCGCCCTCAAAGTGCGGAGGTCGATTTTTAAGCAGAGTCAAACTTCCAGGAAAGTGATTTTTAATCAAAAGCTCTAACGTTTCTTTTCTAGAGGTCGTGAAAGTGCCATCAGGTCGCTTCATCGACCCAATCTCGTATCTCGTAATTGACGTACTTTTACAGAGATCTTGTAAACCGCAATTGATATAATATCTAAACTATTAAATGGAGAAAAAGTTTGATACATTAGAATTGAAAGAAAAACAAACAGTTATTCAAAAAATATCTGTGAAGCTGTGTATATTTCCTATCTTATCTTACAGTTTTGTTCAAGTGTATCAAAACAATTCAACACCTTCCGGCGATATCTAATCGACGGAATCTTTTATTAATTTTAGATGTGTATTATTTTTAGAACTTGATTTAATTGTTTTTTATGTTGAGGTTATATTTTAAAGAGGATTTTTGTCAAGATAATAAATATACTATAGACGCAATCTATTCTATTCCACAGGTGTTGGTTTAATTACATATTCCAATTGTAATAATGTAATACCAAAAAATTTTATAAAAATATAAATGAACAAAGCCGAACCGTTGATTGAGGAGCCGAACCTATAAGGGCAAAACGAAAGGTATAAAAAACCAATATGGCAAAGTCATTGAAGAAGAAAATGAATACAAACAAATATGGATGGATCACTTTAGGACTTTACTAGTAGAAGATTCAGATATTGAAGTAGACATTGAAGAAATATCACAAGAAAAAACATTGGAATAACCTACAAGAGCAGAGATTATGGAGATTATTAACAACATCTGAAACGGAAAAGCTCCTGGAAAAGATAACATAAATATGGAACTGATAAAGTACGGAGGTGAGAAGCTTCATGATATAGTATACCAACTTATAATAAAAATATGGAGAGAGGAAAAAATGTCTATAGAATGGGAAATAGGACAGATGATCACAATCCACAAAAAAGGTGACCAGCATGAATGCCAAAACTACAGAGGTATTACATTACTGAATACTGCTTATAAAATACTATCAGCTACAATAAACAGAAAGCTTAGAGACACTACAGGAAATACTATAGGACGCTATTAGTGTGGATTCGTAAAATGAAGATCAACGGTAGATGCCATATACACTGAAGCAGATAATGGAAAAAGCATATGAACATCAAATAGAACTGGAAATGTTATTTGTAGACTTTCGGCAAGCTTTCGATTCAATACATAGAGGCAAACTTTTGTCTGAGTTGAAAGAACTAGGCATTAATGATGAATTAAGAAGGTTAATCAAGATGACTATGGAAAACTCAAGAGCTACGATAAAAACACAAAGAGGAGAAACTGAGGAAATAAACATAAATAAGGGTGTAAGACAAGGTGATTCGCTATCTGCAACATTATTTAACCTAACACTTGAATATGCATTGAGACGAATACAAAAAAGCAATCTCAGGACGAGCGGAAGACAGATAATTGCTTATGCGGACGATATAGTAATCATATCAAAGACAAGAGAGATTCTGGAAAACACAATAAGGGAAATCACAAGTGAAGGAAATAGAATGGGATTAGAAATAAATGAAGATAAAACAAAAATAATGATTTTTGGTAAAATAAATCAAACCAATGCAATAAACATCGGAGATTTCGAATTTGAAAAAGTGGAAAAATTCAAATACTTAGGTGTCACAGTAACAAACACTGGAAACAGGAAAAAGGAAATAGAAGAAAAAATCATTAATGCAAATAGGTCTTACCATGCCAATAAAAAACTTTTAAAAAGCAAATTACTCTCAAGACAAAACAAAATCAATATTGTGCTAATAAGACCCGTCATGTTGTATGCTGCTGAAACAATGACACTGACTAAAAAGGAAGAAGAAGACTTGAGAATAATAGAAAGAAACGAGTACAGACAAAGAATGAACTATGAAATTGAGCAAGAACTGGAAGGAGAGGACATATTAAGGGAAATAAAAAGACAAAGAATGAAATGGCTGGGACACATATATAGAGCAGAAGAACAAGAAATAACACTGCAAATGACACAATGGGATCCTGTGGGAAGAAAACGTAGGGGTAGACCTAGAATAAAATGGCTGGAACAGGTGAAGGAAGATATGACAAGAGCCGGAATTGGAGGATGGAAGGACAACGTTAAGGATATGAAACTATGGAGAGCATTGACAGAGAAACTCTAAAAGGAAAAACGGGGATTGATCCACCTCAAAAAAATGGATCTAGAAAGCGTGAAGCGGCGAAACCCCAGCAGGAGTATCAAGCCATTATATATATATAATTGTAATAATGTTATCTGTAGCTGTTTCAAAACAACTAAAAGTTGAGTTTTAGGAATTCTTGTAGAGTAGATCACAAACATCTGACAGTTTGAAAACGGTCAAGACCACGATGCGCATTCGTCATGCGGACAGACTGTCCAGGAGCAGTCAGTTGCTGTTTGCTGTGATAAATTTAGCGAGTAAACATCTACGCACTGTCTAGCAAAAATTATTAATAAAATAATAGAGTTTCAATAAAGTCTCAAAGGTAAAATTTCATATAGTCAAAGACGGTAAGTTATGGCTAATGTTATTCATTTTTTATGAGAAAAAATGCTGTAAGTAATCAACCAATAAAAGTCTTTAAAAAAGTTGTGATGCCTTTTGGTCAAAACAATAAGTTTCAATAATATTTAAATAAAAGACATAAATTCCCTTGAAGCTAATTTCAATAAATCATGAATCGTTACATAAATAAGAAGTAGGAAGGCTGCACGTACGAAGTCAAGTTCAGAGCGTGAAATAAACATAAATAGTATTATTTATATTTACTTATGATGAACTTGACTTGTCGTATAAATATGCAAACGATAGTGTTTTAAGAATCATTATTAGTATCACCATCATTAACATTATTATGATTATTACAATTACTATTGATATTCAATGACTATTAATATTACTGTTAGTAATAAGTAGTTTAATGCATAATAGTAAGTTAAAGTAATAAACAGAACGTATTCCAGTGCTACAGGTAGTTGTTTTATTCCTGTAAGATGACCCACCGAGTGACCAGCAACACCACCTATTCAGAGGCCCTTCCACACCTATAATCTACCAAGTATCCATCGACGATACATTCATTACAAAGTTCAGTTGATGGAAAAACCTGAAATCCAACACCTGAGACTCTATGAAGCAGTATGTCGCTGAAAAAATGTCACTTTTAATTTCAAATGAGTGGTAAAACTATACAACGATTTTTTTAATTCCTTCCCGGATGTCCAATGGAAAACTCGATGTGTATTCGACACAATGGACCAGAACCAGAGTAAAAAAGCTATAAATATTGTGCGGTTCCAGAATGTAAAAGTACTACGATTAAAACATCTAACAAAACATTTATTTCTATTAATAAGAATGCAAAAAACGGAATTGCAGAAAAGCATAAAAAGACTCAAAGCATTCAGTGATTTGTACTTTGTGAATTTTTAGGATTTCATTTTTCTTCAACCAGAATCGTTATAAATTACCTTTTAAAATACGTTGTGAATCCATATTGAGAGGGTTATTGAAAACCACACGCTTGTATTAATCTAAATTTATTAAAAAAAGTAGATAATATTGTTCTTATAGCTTATGGTGTTATTAATGTTCAAAATTATTTAATAAAATGATGGGTCAGTGCTTCACAAATTAAATTTTATTAAATAATGCTTTTTTCCAAAAAACAGGTAATCTTTTTCAGTAGATCATCAACAAAACTGGCGTATATTGTATGTTTTGAAAGAAATTATTTTATTTGATTCAAAGTCCGGATCAGCTCTAACAAATATCGCTTTTTTTACCAGTGAGGTGCATGAGCATTTGAATCTGATGTAAACATTTGGAACCAATATTACCTGCTTCATCAAAATAAGTTTTTCTTGTTCTTTTCAACATTGGTGATTTAATTTCCACTACACATTCATCATAAATAGTATTTGGAGGAGCTCCTTTAATTGGGCAGTCTGCAGTTAAAAAAATTGCAATTTTTTACTGAGTAACCTGTAGCGTTATCTCCCTAACTTTATCCACCAGACCAGGAATAAAATAAAACATCTGGAATCACCCTGTATATCATTTGAGAGAGCATGTATTTATGAAAATATTGGCATTTTTAATCATTCTTGCCGAAAACAGCCAAATACGATGTGTCATACAGTATAAAATTATAATTTAATAAACTCGTATTTTTATTAAAAAACTTCATAATCATTAGCAAGTCCACTTCTTGAAGATTTAATGAGTCTGTTTTTTATTAAATTAGGTCTACACATTTTATTTTATTAACACAAAACTTTTGTAAGTAATTCAAAATAAATAAATTCTACGCGAGGCACGTTACAGTCAGAAGCGTAATGTTAGTGCACATTAACTTTCATATGCGGTGACGTCATAGTCTTCGCCCCGCTACGGTATGCTTGTTTAATTGGTTGTATTAGGAGAACGACATATTCTATTGACATGAAATTTTCAGAATCATATTTTTATCTCTAATACTTTGTTTTACGACAGTTAAAAATGATTTATAAATTTTAGTAAACGAGCCAGTTTCTTCCTTATTATTTATAATCATTACTTTGTTATTACCTACTCTATATTATTATTATTTAACCATACTTATATTGTGGTATCTTACTTAGTTAGAAGGAACTCCTGTGCGCCTATGGAAACATAAATATTGTAACTAAACAATCAACATGAAGAGACGACGAAAAACCAAAAGCACTATATCAACATCTCTAAAAATGAGGTTAGATTTAAACTGTTTTGTGTTACTTGGAAAGTATTACATAACAATGAGACATCGCTAAAATGGGACTGGTTCGATCAAAAGAATAAAGACTGAGAAAGACTGGGAAGGCAGCATGTGTGCGATATCCTTTCAAGAAAGAAAGAATGCGCAATCTTTATTATTTGAAGAAGTTACCGGTCTTTGTGTTGATCGTGGGAAAGATGTGAAGGTCTTCCGTCTTCGTAAGACGTTGGTTCGTTTTCTTAAGGAAATCCGGTCAACCGAAATAATCTCATTTAGATACGGAACCATTAAAACATTTCTGGATATAAAAACGTATAAAATAGTTGTCTGTCCTCGGTTAAATAATTTTATTGTCAACGCTTAGAATAATATCGACACTCAGACCAAATTGATTATTTGCTTCACCTACATTTCTTCAAAGCAAAAAGACGTGACGATAATTGAAGGCATTTTCTTTTGTTGACTGTTTGAAAATTTTCATTTTATTTTATTACACATTCCTTCTACATCAGTTACTCTATTAACATTGTCAAAAACAATGTCAATACGTATCCTCTTTTGTATCGATATATTATGTCAAATCCAAATATGAACAAACTTAAACTGAGATCAGTTTGCTGAAAATATTTACCATCCAATAAAATTTTGTCATTCTGTGTCATATGAAACAATTTCACCCAATTATAGGTCAACATTACAATGTTACACTTCCTATTAATTTTGACCAATCGCTATCAATAATTGGTATGTCAAATATAAATTTTAAGTGAAAAAATTACCTAACTGTCAACTAAGCTGTCAGCAGTTTTTCCGGAAAAAAAATCGAAAGAATTTCATGCAAGTTTGACAAGTTATTGTTCTTATTATTTTAATAAAAAAAATTATGTATTAAAATAAAATGTTCATTTAACTCAGGAAATAATCTTACCAAATATCCCTCGTGCATCTAATTTTTCCTGTGGATAAATTGGAACACTCGCTTCTAAGTAATCTGTTTTAACAAATAGCATTCGCGAAAGTGGAAAAATCCTCGTCTTCGAAAACCACTTTCGCTCATGCTATTTATTAAAACAAATTACTAAGAATCTCGTTTTTCCGAATTTTACCGGAAAAATTAAATGCACTAGGTATATTACCCCCGAAAATTGAACTAGAGTACAATTATCAATCACTATGACAACACTATTGAGTTTGACAACTAATAAATTTCAAACTGTCACATTTTGGCAATGCGAATGTTCAAAGTATAAATGACATTATTTTTTAAACGATCCTGTCAGCCAATCGTGTTGAGAAAAAAATTGAAATCGGCCAATAGCATCAAAATTACACTGACAATTTAATTCATGTATAAAAAATCGCATATGCCACAGTGCAATTGTCACTTTGACAGCGGCAAAAGTTAGCTTTAACTTTTACAGCGACAAATACACTAGTGGTTTTTTCACTTATTCATTTGTTTATCAATATCACTGTTCCTAGTAGTTCAGTCAGTCAAAACAATCAATTGATTATAATTCCAAAAGTTTTCAAATTTTGACGTAAGGTCGGGAATGGTATAAAAACAAACTATGAAATTTTGCAACCTTGACCGAAGTCCGGAAGACCGGTCTCGGAATAATTACAAAAGTTTTGAAACTTGGTTGCAAACTTTGAAAACATCTATTCTGATGCATTTACAAATTTGCAACCTCATACGCGATCCGGAGCTTTATGCAATTTGCAAAAATGTAATTTTATTATTTTTTCACCTTCAAGAAAATTGCAAAAGTTCCGGATCGCGTATGAGATTGCAAATTTGTAAATGCATCAGAATAGATGTTTTCAAAGTTTGCAACTAAGTTTCAAAACTTAAAAAAATTATAAATAAACATGTTCCGGTCAACGTAAAAGGTTGCAAATTTATACAATCTTTCGATACATTTTTCCGATAGATCTGTCAAATTTGCAGAACTTTTGGAACGTTTTAATTCAGTTTAATAAAAAAAAACATTAATTTTCAATAACAAAAAATGTTCCGTACACTTAGATTGGTTGCAAATTTAATACGTGATATGAAATATTATATCGAAAACTTCCCCAAGTTTGCAGAACTTTTGGAATTTTTTTCACGACCATACAGCAAAAATTAATTTAATTGCAATTTTAACAATGTTCCGGACTTCAGACAAGGTTGCAAAATGAGATTTATTGTCGTCTCAATGTACCATTCACTTGACCGAAGTTTGAATACTTTTGGAATTATTGTTAAATTTTCGATTTCGAATGTCAATAATGATTGGAGTATAGTATGAATTTCAATAACTGCGTTTTTAATAATAATTGTATATTAAAATAAAAATGTGTTTATTTTTAATGTTTCATAAATAAAGTTTGCATTGATGTGTTTCCAAATTTCTCATTCATTAAATTGTCCTGCCGAATTAAACTCGAGGTTTGTATTGATATTGGGTAAATTTGTGTTGTTCAAATACTAAACTGTTTCCTTTAGCAATTTGATCGAATAACTGTCAACCTAAAAACACTCCACCTTCGGTGTCGTGTTTTTAATAGTTGACAGGCTGTGGTTGACAGTTATTCTCGTCAAATTGCTAGGAAACAGTTTCTCATTAAACAACCCAAATTTACCCGACTATTTCACAAGAGTAAATTGATAACTGACAAAATTTGAAGGTTTTGAACTGGCAATTTTTTGTCTTGTCGCGGCAATTTTTTGACGTTTAATATATCAAATCTATGTGTATAAAATTCTACCACTCTGTGATAAAATTCAATATAAAATCTTTGTATAATTGAAGTTTGCAATAAATAAAACGTTTAAACATATGATTTTTTAGTTTTTCTCTCGTGAAATAGTCATGTAATACCACTCAATTAAAAATTTTGTAAGGTAAAATTTTTGTCTTGTATTCAAGTTTGTTGCTTTTAGGCAATTTTGCTCATGACATTTAATCCAAAACTACTCGCCAAGCAACAAACTATGACAATCGAAAAATTTTGCCGACAAAATTTTCACTCTCGTGGTATTATATAACAAACCACTTGTGCAATTATAAGTGAAAATTTTCTTACAGTTCCAAGAACCAATCAAATTTCCTCATTTTTTATCATATGAACAATTTCACTCAATCATGTCAACATTACACTGAAAATTTTTTAACAGTTCCAAGAACCAATCAAATTTCCTCATTTTTTATCACATGAACAATTTCACCCAATCATGTCAACATTACACTGAAAACAGACCTTGGGGCTGTTTTCACGTTGCTATGGATGCATATTGATTTATTTCGACTTTGAAGTTTCTAATATTTAATATTTCGAAATGTCACATTTAACTTTTCTAATTGTTCCTTTGTTAATTGCACCTTTAGATAAATTGTTTAAGATCTGTTCTTTTTCTATAATAAGCAAAAAATTTTCTATCCGAATAACCCTCGGACATTGATAAATACTCAAAAATTTTATGACAACTTTCTCAAGCTTGTTGCTTATAGGCAACAGACCTCCGCCTACGGCGTCGGTCTGTTTCCAAGCAACAAGCTTTCGACATCTGTCATAAAATTTTTTCGAACAATTATCAATGCCCTTGGGTTATTACTACTGATAACAAACCATGGGCTATTTTCACGTTGCTATGGATACATATTGATTTATTTCAATTTTGAAGTTTCAAATATTTAATATTTCGAAATGTCACGATTTGGTTGTAATAATGAAGCAAAAAATTTTCTAATAGACCTAATAATTTTTTATTCAAGCATGTTGTCAGTGAAAACTGCATTCGGTTATTTTCATATTTTGTTAAAAGAGCCCTCCTCCTCATGCAGTTATTAGACTACATGCTTCCATAAAAATTTATCGGTAATTTTGATGTACTTGTGTAATTACTTCCGAAAATTATCAATCACTATGACAACACTATTGAGTTTGACAACTAATAAATTTCAAAATGTCAATTTTGGCAATGCAAATGTTCAAAATATAAATGCAGTAATCAAAGAAAACATTTCCAAAAATAAAACCTACAGTCACAAATATATTTGGCCAAAAATAAGAGAATAAAAGTTTGCTCAAAAAACCCTGAAATATTGTGAAATTCCAGCTCACCCACATGTTGATTTGATGATATTTCTATTTTCAGACGAATTTAAATGAATTCTGGTTTATATTAATTACAAACGTTAATAGCTAAACAAAAATATTCAAATTGCATAATACATAATATAACATTTCCCAAGATTCGTAATAGAATTCGTGCCACTTACAGTTTAACATGCATTATTAGAATAACACGGATGTGACTGAAATAATTATGTGAAATGTTAATTTCTCACAAATACTTGGAAAATGCTAAAATCATCCGGATCTTGCTGATGGCAATTCTAGATTATATCACATATAGGTATTCGATATTGTAGTAAGCGGAAGTATAGCTTTGAAAAGACTGACTGTTTTGTAACAACAAATAAAATAAAATTCCAATACACTCAATAAATTGATTAAATTATGAGGAATTGTGAAAAATGTGCCTCATGAAAGTTGTTATGATTAGTTATTCTCCGATCGTTTCCGACAGTTTCTGATTGCAGTTGGAACAGACCTTATCATTAGATGTGGCATTGCTTTTCAGAGTTTGGATAAATTTTAATAAAAAAATAACTGGAAAGGCCCATTGTTTCATGATGATTTGAAAGAATTTAGAAGAATCTCCCTACGTAGGTAATGTAAAATAATTTTTTCAGGAAACTTAATAATTTATTTTAGTCGTAACGTTTGTATGTACATAACACAGGTCATGTTTTCTGTCCTTTACATAAGCTCGGCGTGCTTGTTAAAAAAAAGGTAGAACGTGTCGCGGGACACACGGTAGGAACTTTAGTTCCTTTTAAGAAAAAATTATGTAATACATTTAACGTTATAGATAAACGATTTTCATATTCTTTGGTGGATGAGTACTAAGCATACCAGACTCTCACGCGGTAGACCCGGGTTCGATTCCCCATGAGGAAATTTTTTTTACTGTTAATTTTATTTTTAAATATTTATTCTGCTTGATATCAATAACGACAACAGGTAGACGTTTGAAATATTTAGCAGAATATTCATTATTATAGATAATGGTACGGTACCCTTCATGAGGGAGTCCGACTGGCAACATCTACTTATAACAGCATCATATATTTAAAAAATGAAACCGTAGCATTATACAAATTGTACATTTAAGAACTGTACGTTTATCACAAAAAATCAGTGAAGACATAAAATTGAATTGGTACGATTATGAATAAAATTGTTGAACATTTTTAATTTCAAGTTATATTTATTTTACAGTATATTCAAATGTTTATTTTCTAGATTTTTTCTTGAATGGATCGTAGAAAAAATATAATGTTCGACTCGTGTGGATTGTCCATATCCACACTAGTTGCACAAACTACTATTCTGTACAGTTTACAAAATGGAAATGTAGGCCATCAGTTAACTAAACGGATATGATTTCATATACATCTTAGAACGTATATGAAATCCACCAATCAGCATTCGAGTTTAGTATTCGTTATTAATCTTTTTTCAATTTAAAAGAAACGTCAAAATAACTTGTCAAAAAAAGTTTCTCATAGAAGCGCACTGGATCAAGAATATTCATTTACAAAGATAAACTTAAAAGAAATAATCCGTACAAATTACCAACAAATACTTAAAACAGAATAAAATGGGTACTTAAGGGGACCTCAGATTTTATAAAATTATGTAATAGGTACATCTAACGTTATAGATAAACAATTTTCATATTTCTCAGTGGTCGAGTAGTAAGCAATCCAGACTCTCACGCAGTAGACCCGGGTTCGATTCCCGTGAAAAAGTTTTTTTTTAATTGTTACTTTTATTTTTAAAAATAATTATTCTGCTTGATAATAATAACAACAACAGGTAGACGTTTGAAATATTTAGCAGAATATTCATTATTATAGATAATGGTACGGTACCCTTCATGAGGGAGTCCGACTGGCAACATCTACTTATAACAGCATCATATATTTAAAAAATGAAACCGTAGCATTATACAAATTGGACATTCAAGAACTGTACGCTTACCACACAATTAGTAGAAACATAAAATTGAATTGTAAAATGTTTAATTTGAAGTTATAAGTATTACAGTTTATAGAAATTTTTATTTTCTAGATTTTTTCCTAAGTGGGTCGTAAAAAAAATATGCTGCTCGACTCGTGTGGATTGTCCATATCGCACTTGAACGATTGAGCACTCCGCCTACGGCGTCGTGCTTCATCTTCGTCCTCGTGCGATATGGCCATCATATCCACACTAGTTGCACAAACTACAATTTCTTTCAAAATATGCCCTTTTACATTTAAAAACTACCTGCCAAATGTCAAATCAATGTATACATCCATTTTAAAGTTATCGAATTAAAACATTCAAGTTTTCAAAATTTCAACACCCTGTATTTCGAAAAGTAAATGTGCTAGACCCCTTAATCGCGCAAAAAAATTATGGAAATAATAGTAAAAATTGATCCGAACAAATTCAAGTAGATCACCGGCACTGCGAATACCAGCTTTGCATAGAATTTAAATATAGCATCGGTGGTTCAGTGGTAGAATGCTCGCATTGCAAGCGGGCGGCCCGGGTTCGAATCCCGGCAGGAGCATATTATTATTAATCGCTGCTTCGTAAACGAGAGAGAGACTAAGGAGGCACAAGCACGCAAGCAAGGCACATAACGAAGCAACGTAACATAACGTACCGTAACTTAACGCGTAACGGTCAGATCTTTTGTGTCGCGACCCCTGGTCGCTCAAACATAACCTGGCGTAAAGAACTAAAGTTCCAAAAATATTGGGTAATACATGAGATGCAAGAAACTTGAATATAGTCGATCCGATATTGAAGTCGAAGGGTTTCAATGTGAACGAATGGAAATAGAATCAGCTGATATATCACCTTGATTACTTTGGTTGCGTGAATTCGAAATTTAGAAATTTACACAAAGCATGTCCTGTGTTTTTATGAAAAAAACTGCATGATTAATAAGCATTACTGATGAAACTATTAATGGAAGTTTATATCCACATACATCAACAAAACTCGAACGATTTGTATTACAGATTGAGATCCGAACACAAAGAGCTTTGAAAATTTAGATTCGTTTTTGTTGTTAACAAAAAATTATGGATAAAGTACGCCAGAATTCAATTGTTACATCGTGCTTTATTCACTCCCCGTAAACACCAGTATACCTAGTATATTTTTATTAGTGAGAGTATTAAAATAATAAAGTATTCGTAATCCATAGGCGTATCACTCCTTTTAGTAGACAGTTGAAATATTCTTTTTTAAGTCTGTGTGGAAAGCATTTAATTGCACCTTTGAATAAATATTTTGTTCAGTATTTTTTTCTATAATTAGCAAAAAATGTTGTTGCCTGCGGCGTTGGTCTTTTTCCCATCAACAAGCTTTTGAAATTTGTTATAAAATGTTCTCGAACAATTATCAATGTCCTTGGATTATTATATAGATAATATCGCATAATAAAAGAAATTAATGGGGTGGCAAAATTTTTTATATTAGAATTAAGGGTTTAGACTGAATTTTTAAACTCGTTTTGAGATAATGTGAATATAATTCCACAATGCGATTAATTTTTGCATTCAATAAGGAATGGCTAGTCTTAAACATTAAATAAAAGTTAATTTTTTCCGCGCATACTTTGAAGACATCCGGTATGAATCTGAAAATACTTTTAATTTTTAATTTTAGTAGCTAACCAGTTGGCAAATGTTCCAAATAATAATTTATGTAAATGCGCCTACAGACAACACGATAGACTTAAAAAATGTTTATTTTAAATGACGAACATTATCAAAATTTCATTAGTGTTCCATTTATAAATCCTGATATTTATTCTCGCAGATGTAATATTTTAACGATTTTATATTATTTTTATATGTGACTGTTACCTAATGCTTGTAACTCTTAAATGTTAACTATTAACACTTTTCCTAATGTTAAGATCAAGGATACATTCTTGATTATCGTAAGTTATGAAACTGTTGTAGCGAACTGTTTTATAAATGATGGGTTTTCTCACTTTGTAGTTCCCTGGAGATACAAATAAAGATTTACCAAAGCCTGGAAATCTAAATAGAGTACACCCTTCCTTTTTGGATGATAACCTCAATAGTATTTGTCTTTTTGTGTCCTAAATGATTAGCAACGATCACATGAGTTTGTCGTTTTTTAACTTTTTTAGTTTTTTTAAACTGCCACCCCCTTTGGTTACCCTAACTATTTTTTTAAATGGAACACCCTATACATTATTGCATTGTTAGATTCTCATCCACAAGAGCATTATAAAAATGTAGGTATAATACATAAGTGGAAAGTCAATTACTTGGGAGTTACGGATAGTTTTAATTACTAATTTAACTAAATATTAACACAATGTTTTTATAATATTGAAAGAAAACACTCATATAGGCTTTAATAGTTCTTCAAACTTAAAATTCGAATGGCTTCTTTGTAACTGGCTCGTTCTGGTTCATAAAACATGCATTCAGAAAGTGGCTAACTTAATCTTCAGGTTTGTGACGTATCTGCTGTGTTGTTGCAAACATTTAGGACTTCTTAATTTCCAGTTTTTTCCTGAAATATTTGGTTTAAAAAATTGTTAAATTGATTTTAGCAAAGAAGTAGTAGTATATTTTAAAAAAATACCAAAAAATGGATATAGGTTTAACAACTCATTGGCTAAAACACAATCTCCGAATGAGTGAAGTTACTTAATAGCTTTTGTGCAGCAGTTTTATATAAAACTCTCATAATGTCTAATATCTTACCGAAAAGTACGCGCTGCTACATCTTTCTGCGATAAAATAAATGAACCTAAATTAATGAGACGTCGAACAGCGGCTGTACTAGTTTCGTGCCAAATTTGACCCTTCAACTAATCCTAATTGTATTTCCGCGTTTATCAGCCAACTTCGATTCCTTTGCATATATTATACAACATAGGCGTCGGTTATTTTGGAGTTTAAAGTTCAGATTAATTTTTATGTTAAGAAAAACAAAATAGAAAGAATTTGATTGACCACAGTCCCTACATAATAAACTTGCTCAAGTTATTGGGTGTTAGTAATTCAAAAATTATGACTTTATATTGAGAACAGGAAGCTAAATTACATATCAAAATAAGTAATTATTGTCGTTAACTAACTCTTCTAATGCCCAGTTCTATAAAGTAAAGTTAAATATCTTGAGTTACCCCAAGGGTTAACTCTCGGATTAAAATGCTGAGATCACTGTAAAAATATTTAAAAATAGAAGAAATCGAGACACAGAACAGTTTTTTCTTCTATGAGATAAGCGGAAACGCGCTATGAATTCTTTATCATTCCAGCAATCTAGTCTCTATTCTATCTCTTAGGCTCTCGACGTGCCTCAACTATTTGAATAATATCTTCCTTATCATCTGTTAGGTCTTTGTGTCAACATATATTTTCATTTTCAAGCTCCAATTATAACAATCAATCAAACACTGTCGAACACCAAGTATTTAAACAGATCACGGTGCACGGGAGTATAGTGGGCAGACACAAAGCTAGGGTCTAAAGCTGCATCCACTAGTCCTGAACCATTATTTGTAATATCAAAATCTGCAGCACTTGGCCGTACATCTTTGTGGATTCAAACTCAAAATCAAGCGTACTGGAGATAGATGTCAAAGCAAGAAGACAGCAAACTGGTCAAAAAACCTTCAGCGTCGCTGACTAACAAAATATTAAGCATCAGCAGGGTCCAGATGAGGTCCTTACCGGTCACTTTACCCTAAGGTTGTACATGCATATAATTGACATACATAGGGATGAACATATGTGTTGGTTGTGCACAGAAGAGGAGGAAAAAGCCTAATACATTATTTTTTTATGTGAAGCAATGTCTTATTGGAGATATAGACCCACAGTCAAGGCCGAATATTTCCAAGATAGACCTATTGAGAAGTCTGTTAAGCCTTAAGCTACTGGTACAACTAAGGCTACAAAAAGCCTAGAGGCTGGGGGGGCCGAGAATTCGAAGCTTCTGATAGGTGCAATCAATCAATTCAAACAAGAAAATTATCAAATTATAAGTAATTAGAGGAAATCAAGTTATCAAGTTATAAATTTCTAACCATTCCTGGTGTTGGTGCGTCAAGTCAAATTGGATTTTTCGTGACGTCTAAAAAGACTTTGCTATCTTTATCTCCTCTTAAAGTTTATCAAGTACATAACAAATATGTAATAATAAATAATAATCTGTTATGTAATTAGATACCTATATTACTGTATCGAGAATCGTTTTTTTTGAGTGTTGAAAATATAAACTCGACAAAATACCAAATGATAAGCATCGAATAAAGAGAACTTTAAACAGATAAAATGCCGAGTACGTTTGGGACGATTATTAGCGGTATTAGCCACATAGTGGCTTCCAGCAACGAACATTAACAAGACAAGAAGGGTCACTCTCCGTCGGAACTTTCATGTCCATCTTACACAAGCGCGCCGACGATTTCGACAAATTCCTGGAGCCGTGCACGTGCTCGTGCTTATACGAGGTTGATGCAAACCGCTAGCGATTAAAAAGAATAAACGTTCACTTACCAGGGTGATTTAAAAACATCCAGCAATAATTATTGTTATTGTAACCTATTCCGCTCAGTGGGAATTATAATAAAAAAGGGAATATCGTCAGGATATTTAATTGGTGAATCTAAACATAATTATAAAAAGAACTGGTAGCGAAAATGAAAGTTACATCAAAAAGTAATAATGTAGTAAGCTACAGATGAGACTATTAGGTATAAAAATTAACAATAAAATGTTTACAAATGCCAACTTAAATAGGTATTCTAATATAAAATGTATACAGGTCATTACAGGTTGTTTCAAATCGAGGCCATCAAAGAGTACCAACTTACCTAACAGTAAAATATGGGTACTGGGAAAAATAATTATCGTGATTCGAAAATTGAGAGAATCGATACACGAACCATCCAAAACCAAAGGCGTTTAACCAAATGAGTTAAAATCTATGAATTTTGAAAGTCTTTCATATTGAATATGCCGGTTTTCAAAGATGTTTTAAGATATTTAATTTTATGTTAGGTTTCATTGATTGTTTCGAAGAATATCTATTTTTTATATCCCGGTTCGCAAATTTAATTGTAAAATAAATCAGCAGCCTTATATATAGGTTTAAAAAATATTTGTCCACGACCACCTAATAATAAGTCAATATTTTACCTCCTAACTAAAGGTATATGGTACCCATATAACAACTGTCGTGAATTATGGTTCATAATACACTGTAGTGTATTATGGTTCATAATTCACGACTAGAGATTGGGGTACAATATGAAATAAACTATTAAATCTGTGTATTTTGTTCAGGAAATTTGTTTCTGACATATATAGTATCTATAAAATATTGTAATTTTTAGTATTGATACTTTTCATAACGATATTTTCTAATATTAAGTATTTTAAAACAATATATTTATAACGGTACGTTGTATTGATACTTTCTACAGTATCGCCCATCTCTATATATGTCAAATTATTTGAAGTAGATGCCACAACATTTTGAGGTTAGTAATATGCCAAATCGCTACTGACTTTTATTTATTAATAAATAAATTAAGTGTCGTGGACAAAGTATAGTATTCTACTCGCAATTTATGGCCATAATTCACTTGGGTGACTTGTGCCCCTCGCCTGCGGCTCGTGACGCAAACGTCACCCATCGTGAATTATGGCTATCATAAATTGCTCGTTTAATCATATACTATTATGAGGAAACTCTTTAGGATGTGTAAACAGTAAATTTTCATATAATTTTCTAAGGGTCGCTCCAATGTTCTCGTGACAACTAATTTTATTAAAATTTTCAACAAAGATTATTTCTAGTTGTTTAACATATTCTACAATATTACTAGGAGGTATATTCAGACCTCCATAGTTTTTAGAAGTGGAATATGCTTTATGCTCTAAAAATACAGCCGCTTCTTTTGGTAATGTCTTTCCATCATTATACTTTGTGCAAGCACTACAAGAGTGTTGCAGCAAACATTTCCTTAATAGATAGTCAGATATGTAAACTATAGCATTGCCATCCGTACTTGAAAGATTTCTATAGTCGCATGTGAAAACTGTTAAAGAGCTATTATTTGTCAATATGGGTACATCGATATTTTTATATTCTTCTAGCATATCAGGAGTTACATTGGGCAAAACTGTATTAATATCTTTAATACAATTGTCACCTTCAACCTCATTAAAATATTTTAGAGAAAATAATTTCTTGAATGCCCTACAAAATTGAATTGGGGTTGGATTTCTCGGGTTTCCGCAACAATTTCTTACCAGACCAAAAATTTTTTCAATGCAATCCTGATTAAGGTTCCTTGTTGAAAGAAATGAATAATTCCTGCACTTTAAGGTTTCTCATAAAGACAGAGCAGAGATAATAGTAATTTTCCAGCCATTTATAAAGTGCATAGTATTGTTCATACATTTTTCCACGTATGTTACCTTTCCATCATTCTGTTTGCAGAACCAAACACAAAACACGTAAATGTTTATTTTATTTCTAAAAGAAAATTCGCTCACTCAAAAAGACAACTGGTATATTTCTTTACATATCCCTACGACGGACAACCTGTTTATGCATATCGCGCGTAGGAGATTTACGGTGCTCTATACACAGTAGCATCCGATATTCGAGCGAGATAGGCATAACGAGGGGAGGAGCTTAGAGTGATCCTTCTTGTCTTGTTAATGTTCGTTGCTTCCAGTGTTTCCTGCTTCTTATGATGATGGTATGGTCTTAGGTATATAGCAACACAGAAGTATCATTGATTGTCCAACCCCTAATATATTTCCTATTTTTTTTCGGCTTTGCCTATTTCTTCCAATATTACATTGCAGATGATACCGCAAAATAATAATATAATATATTATCCTGAGGTGGGTTCAAGGGCACGACAGGAGTAAAGCATTGCTAATTCTTTAGCTAGGGAAGCGGCTGAAATAAAAATTTTAGGACCCAGTGACACCTACGGCCAAACGTTACACCCATGCTCAATCCCTTGAGATTAGATGGAATCAAAGAATGCAGTCTTGCCAGGATCAGCCTGGTGGACCCTTGGAAGCTGGTGCCGAAGAAATATTTGGCGATGACCAGGAAAAACCTACGTTTAACAGTGGGATTTCTGACTGGCCACTGTCAATTAAGGAAACACCACCATACTATGGAGCTAGTGGACACACCACCTCTATGCAGGATGTGTGAACAGGAAGATGAAACTGTCTGGCATGTTTTATGCGAGTGTCCGGAGGTATCATCAATAAGAGATTGTGTGTTCGGTGAGTCTTGGCCTACGCACCTGCCGATATAAAGGAGGTGTCTCCTAGTGACCTGTCCACATTCCTGAGAAGAACAGGATGGACGATGACCTAGGAGGACAACTCCTAGGGAGGATGTACAATGGGTCACATATGGCCCAATTGCTGTGAGCCTACACTCACCCTCCATACTCTATAGATACAGATACCGAAAAAGTGTTCCGGCGCCCATAAGGGTGTTCCAGTCCCACTCTTTGCTAGTTTATCTGCTATTTCACTTCCTTTTATTCCAGTGTGTCCTGGAATCCACTCTAAGGTGATTTAAGGTGATTATATTGTTGTCGCCTAGTTCATTGAGTTTGCCTAGGCACTCCCACAACAGTTTGGAACTGATTACACAAGAGCTCAGTGATTTAATGGCAGCTTGACTATCCGACATTATTATTATCTTTAGCCTTTTATGTCCTTTGTCAATATTGAACTGTAACTATTAAAACCTGTCTTTAAATCTGTTTTACTTTCAGATTGTTTTGTCAGTTTATAGAATAAATTAAAATTCTCATTAATCCCACTTTCCTAGATGCCGTAATAAAGCTATATTAAAACAGTTTTTGGTTTTCGATACTATCTAAGTGATGACAAATTTACGGAAAATTGATATTTCCAGTTTTTCGGATTCTACGTAAATTTTAATGTCACTTTGTGTAGAAACATTACATCTGGTTATTGAATGATTCAAATGTTTTAGTAATTACTCTGTCACATAAACCATGTACCTATTGAAAGTAAATTTATGTAATCTTCATTGTTTAATTCCAAACCAATGACCACAAATAGTTGTAATTAATATTCAATTATGACAGCATAGTACTCGAACTGCTGAAATATAAATATCTTTTAAAATGAACAGAACCGACTTCAACAGAAACAGTTGACTGGAAACAATTTCTATGAAAATCTTATTATAATTTTCCAACATATAATTGTCTCCCTGGGAATCATATGGAAAACTTTATTAGGATTATTAGCAGTGGGACAATACAAGAAACAAGGTTTTAGTTAACAATAAAATACAATACATACAGTTATGTGGTAGGTACCTTAAATTTTAGAACAAAGATTAGTTTGGTTAAGGAACCCTAATACGTTTTCTATGTTGTAATTTTCGTTTAGTATGTTCTCTAACGAACCTTTAATACCATGAAGTTCTCTTTGTAATTTACACTGCACTAATATATGTGATACACTTATTTGCACATTACACATGTCACATATGGGTGGAATGTCTTTTGAGAGTAAATGCTGGTGGGTGAGTCGTGTGTGACCTATTCTAAGCCGTGTGAGAATCGTGTCTGCTCTTCTAGTTCGCGGCAGGTTAGTCCATGGTAAAGTGGATTTCTTGATTTCTCTCAGTTTGGTTGAAGAATGTGTCCAAAGCTCTTTTCAGTGGTCGCCGATTTTTTTTCTGAAGGTTGTTTTCAAATCTGAGCTGAGAATTGAGCTGAGATTCTGCGAGTGGTAGGGAGTTGTTAGTGGCTGCTTGGCGGCTGCATCGACACGTTCATTTCCATCGATTCCGATATATGAAGGGACCCAAAGTATTTCTATTATTCTATTTGAACTAAGGATGTGATGTATTTGCTCTTTAATTCGCATAATTAAGTAATTGGTTGGATTGTTGGATACATTTGTTTGATTCTCTCAATAGTGCTTAGCGATTCAGTGATTATGAGGAAGGATTTTGAAATATGATCGATGCAGTGCTGTGTCGCCTTATAAAGAGCATACAGTTCCGCTGAGAATATACTGTAATCATCAGGTAGTTTGTATCCATAGGTGCCACTGTTTGTTACTACTGCTGACGATGTTCAAGTTTTGATCCATCTGTGTATATAATTTCGTGGTTATGGTACTTCGTAAGGATGTGTCTAAAGCTATTTAGGATTAGTTTGGTGGGGTGTACATGCTTATTAAATTCAGCGAGCTGCGTATTACATATCACAGTTTGGAGAGTCTAGGGTGACGAGGCGTATGAGTAAAAATTAAATTCGTTTTTTTCTAACATTAATTAATGCTAGATGTTAATTTTATAACTTAGTGTTTGAATGTATTTTATTATTTACAAAATAAATGAATATGCACTTATTCCGCGTTTTAAATGCTCCCATCTCAAATTGGCATTACTGGCAATGAAAACGCTGACCACCATGCTAAAGAAGCCTCTTCTTCCATCACCACAACAACGTTCCAGCTCCCAGATGACATAAAACTATTATTCAAAAAGTCCGTCAAGGAGTCCTGGCAAAATTTTTTGGCACAACAGCAAAACAGCCCTTTACGATATACAACCATTAATCGGCTGTCTTTCCCTCGATTTCTTAACCAGGAGAGAAGCTTCTGTCATTAGACGATTGCGGATCAACCATACCAGATACACACATGGTTACTTGATGTCTTCTGAAAACCTTCCCGTCTGCCGTCACTGCAATAGTGCTTTAACCGTTAAGCATACTCTCACCATTACATATAAGCGCCTAGACCTAAGACCAAACCTGAAAGAACTTTTAAACTGAACCGCTGAAATTCCAAAGACATTGAAATTCCTCAAAACAACTAACCTCTACCACAAAATATGAACTAGAATGATATTTTACATATTTTATGTTTTAAGATAGTGTATTTATGCATGTCTTTTGTATAGTGTCAATTAAAGGCCATAGTTGTCGAGGCACTCAAATTCTAATAAAAAAAATGCAAAATTATTAAAAAACATGGAAAACCTAAAAGATTATCGTGTGACAAGAGATAAATCATTCATTCAAAATAGAAACAGTAAAAAATAAAATAATCTGAAGTTTCAATTTAAATGAATGTAATTACATATTTAATCGTAGTTTTCACTTTTGATAAACTTTTTTTAGTAACACTTTTGAATATTGTCAAATTTAAAGGTACTTTACTCTCGAGGAAAACTGATATTTTTTGATAAACTTCGTATACGACTAAAAAAATTGATATTTGATGACTGTATTTTAGCTTTTAAATAAGGCAGAGATTTTTATGAAGAATTACTTTTCTTCCTAAAATTAATATAATGATTCCAACTTAGGGGACATATTGTAGATAGTGTAAGTACATTGTGAAACATCCTGTAAACAAATAGATAAAAAATGGTTAGGTACTCATTATACCTCCATTCGTTTGAAAAAGCTACTGTGTTAGCGAAACGCGTCACTTTATGTTTAAATACAATGTAGATTTAACAAAATAAAATTGTTTGATTTCATAAGATAAAAAATGGTTGTTAATTTCAATAGATACTAATTCCAAAATTATTTTATCCTTTGATAATAAAAACACTAGTTGACAATATTACATGACGGTCTCTTTCGACTCCCACAATGAAATCTATGAACAGCACGCCACTGACTGGATATCAATTTATTGTTTATTGAATAGACGTGTCTTATAAATATTTAAAATAGCTTCTTTAATTTGACCGTAATTAAGGAACTCATTTGCATACTTTTTCCTCCCACAAAAAACAAAATTGGAGCGTTCATGCCTCTATTCGCGAATGTCTTGTTTGTATTTTATTATATAAGACGGAACATCGTCACGTTTGAAGTTGTATAAGATGCTTGAGTAATCGGGAATTGGGTTATGTACAGAGAAAGTAAGTTACGCTAAATTTGTCTAATAATTTTATCTCTTCTACGCCTACATCTTGGCATTATTATATTTTATCATCGGTGAATTGTTATAGTTCCTTTATGATGAGAATGTTTACAATTTATGGATTTATTAATTCCTCATAAACTATTAAAAAATATACAGGGCGTTCGTGTGACTATTTTATTATTCATTGTTTACTATTTAGTATTTTTTTTGTATATTTTTTCAATCTACAGAGTTAGTATAAAGTATGGAGCCCCCTAAGTATCTCCTGGTTTAATATTTTTAAATTAAATTGCTCATTCCTTTCTAAGAAGATCCAAGGAATTCAAAAATGTTAACAAATTTAATGTACCATTTCCGCTTAAACCGGAAATGCATATCAACTTTGTTATTTTAAATAGAACACCCTGTATATTTCTACATTTTTTAATTCCTTGTGAAATTCTGCATATAGTAAAACTTTCCATTCATATTTTTTTTTGAATAATTGAGGCTTTAATCAATAATTTATTGTTTTTGACTTTTGTGACGAATATAATTCCACCATGTCTGATTCAGTGATATTAATGAAGAGAAAATGTGCCGACAGACACTATCGGATTAAACATATCAAAATAATTTCTTCTCAAGCGTCATTTTTTTTGTTTTTATCAAAATGTCATTTATCCTTTGAATCGAACAAAATCCTTTGATTTTGATATTGTTGTATCAAAAGTTGAACGTCGTCTTTATTGAGATTCATCATCATCATTCATCATCCCTAAAAATACCCCCAAAACACTATTCCCCCTAAAAAACTCCTTGTATAGATTCTTTTCTCCCTAAATTTAGGGAGAAAACCCACAAGTTGGCATCATTGACTTAAAGCAGTTTTAAAAATCACCACTTATCCGTATACGTATAGCAATGCGCATGTGCAGAAGCGATACGTGGGCTTCGTTACGTTACGTGAAACGTATCAATCCGTCACACGTACCTAACGTACGTATTGCTTTATTGTGTTCCGTGTTCGAGTTTTTCAACGACCAAACGACCAAGAAACGCGAAAGGTCACTTTAAGAAAGAATATCTTTTAGTAGATGTCATGGTAATAGTACTCACTATTTTTTAGGTTATAAAATTAAACGCATGTATGGTTACGTTGCGAACGCATTTGCTTTATAATTTTTTTTAATAATCAGGTATCTCCATTACGTTACGTATACGGATAAGGATAAGTGATCTATTTGAAGAACTGCTTTATGTCCCTAAAGTCGCGTCCACATTATGTCGAATGGTGTGGATGGTCGCCCGACATTGTCGATCTATAATGTGGACGCAGTTTTACAATAGTCGATTGTCGCGACCATGTCGATCGACCCCATTCGACATAATGTGGACGCGGCTTAATATTTATGATGACAGGGTGCGAATTTGCGTCGAAAATATTTGTGTCGAACGCTACATTCAATGTACAACGTAATTTTTGACCAATGTGGATGCGGCTTATAAATCATAAAACAAAGACCTATTTAAATTACTTGTAAATTTAATTTTCAACTGGTACCAAAAACGCCTTCAACGAATTATACAACTGTGTTGCAATTTGCAATATAGTATGAGAAAGGTATAATATGAAATTGTTATGGAAGTCAGGAAGAACCTTGCTTTGAACAGTTTAAAAATCACGTAACTCGTTTATTTAAGAAATCGATAGAGATAAAAAACAAAAAGTGATGTAAGGTGACGTATTTCGCTATTTGTTTGCACTTTTTCCAGTACTTTTTTTGTTTTTCATGTCTGTATCGATATTCTTATTATTTCCCAAAACATACGATGTTAAATTCATTATATTTCGAAAGTTATTCATATTATCATCTTCAAACACGATAGTTTACTTGGTACGCTATTCTTCCTAGAAATAAACAACTGTTGACTAACAGAACGGAAGTAAGTATTACTAATAAGAAACCGCGATGTAGTGTAGGTAGTCGACTGATGACATTTATTACAAAAATACTGGGCTGATGTGTCAGCTATAGATTAATATTTGCATAGGAAATTAATTTGCATCTTACTCAAACTAATATTAAGAATGTTATCAACTTCCGGCTGATGCTCGTGGTGAAGAATACTGAGGATAAGAAAGCAAATGCGTTTTAAGGGTTATAATAGGCAGATAAAGAAGAAGACGAAGGAATTATGGAAACTATAGATGATCAGATGGGGATGGGTAATTTGGTCCCCGCTACCTCTGTGAATCCTTTGGTAGCCAGGCACTTCGATAATCCGGCTGGTAATTTCGCCCCCAAACGAAAATATAATTATTTCTGCTTCTTGGAAATTTTTAGGAATAACAGGTAGTTTAGACGGATATAAAACCCTTATATTATTATAATTTGCAATCATTTGAATTATTACTTAGTTTGAGTACGTGAGAATTGTTGTGAGAAAGGAAATTATGGAGGTGAAAATTATTAAAAGTAATCGTGGCAGGGATTTACTTGTAGTTAACGGTTACAAGTTTAATTTCCACAAAAAACTGAAAACTTCAGAAGAAACTTGTTGGAAATGTACCAACAGAAAATGTAAGGCCTGTATCTATACATTAGGTGTATCAAGTGCAATATTCGTGACTAAAACTTCATCCGAACACTGTCATCTTGCGGACATTTCAACGTTAAATAGGCAAACAGTTTCTGCAGTTTGCTAGAGAAAAGCTGTTGACGATATTTCTGAAAAACCGTCAAAAATTATACGTATGGCATTGAAAGAAAATTTACCAGCGACACTAACAACCAGGGACGTCGAGTACGTTAGGAAGAATATGTATAATAGTCGACGTAAGTTTATACCAGCGCTTCCGAAAAATATTAACGATGTACATGAAATTTTGAATTCGATTGACGTAAAAACTTGTGTTTACGTGTCTTTCAAATATTGAAGCTCTGGGGAAAACGCAACGAATCTACGTCGACGGCACATTTGATTATTGTGCCAAATATTTCACACAAATGTTTACAATTCACGGTTTTTACACGGACATTACATACCTTTAATGGTATGCCTTCCACCCAATAAAAAATCGGAAACATACGAAAGACTGTTTCTTTTGGTTCAAGATAAGTGCTCCAAAATTAATATTAACTTCGATTTTAAGGAAATAGTGTGTGATTTTGAAATGGCCATACATAAAGCCGTTCGAAAAGTTTGGCCTTTGGATTTGCATCGGATGCAGATTTCATCTCGCCCAGGCATGGTTCCGGAAAATTAAAACTATCGGTCTAGTTGTGGAATATAAGTGTTGCCACAGGTGGCTCGTTCGAGCCAGATCTGGCTCGTTTGAATTAAAAGTTCCTCGCTGACTCCTCTTTATTAAAATTGGCTCGTCTTTATATTTTGCTAAATTTTTGTTTAAGTTGAGTATTTCTGAATTCTCGTAAATTGAACTGAACGGTGTTGAGTGTTGGATTACTTGGATCGCGCCACCGCCGAACAAGAGAAATCACGAGCGCACCCCAATCCAACCGCTCAGCCTGTTCTTTGTTTTCCGAAAAGTAAAATGTAAAATATTGAGAAGTTTGTTGTTGGTTATTAAATGTTGATGGTTGTTGGTAAAGGCACTGTAAAGGCTAGAATACCTACTTACCCTCCCTTACAATGGAAAAGTAAGTTAATATTTTTAAACATTTCTACCATAAAGGTCTACAATTCATATGTATCTTTAAAAAGGTTTATTATAAAAAAAACCAAATGAAGAAGGAATTGGGGCATAGGTATTCACTAGTAAAAAACATTTTTGAAAAAGCTCGTTTTAGTATGAATTTCGCTCGTTTCCGCCATATCATCTGGCTCGAAAAAAAATAGACATGTGGCAACACTGAATAACGATGCGAGCAGTGATATTGGTCGGTGGTTGCACTTGACTTTTGGTCTTACTTATTTAGATCCTAATGAAGTGGGTGATTGCGTTGCGTTCGAACCATTCGAAAATAGACCAAATGACATGAGATTGGAGAAGTACGCTGATTATCTAATCGAGAATTATGTTGATGAAGAATCTCTTTTTCCACCGACAATTTGGGCCAAAAATTCGTCTGATCTCACGCGAACAACAAACGCTTGCGAAGCTTTTCACAGAACTTTTAACGATTCATTTTACAAAGAACATCCAAATATAATAACATTTCTTGAGAATTTAAATGAATTCCAAATCGAAACTTATATCAAGTTGCAAAGTTGTCATTTGAAACACTATGTAAGAGACCCTAAAATTATAAATCGTCAAAAATTTATTGAAAACCTTATAGAAAAATACAAAAACTCTGAAATAGATAGAACTCATTTTTTAACATGTATTTCATTTAAATGTGTAAAATTTTGAAATTCTCATGTGTGTAAAAATTATTTATATGTTCATGCCATAGAGTTGAAATTAAAACCTTTAAACTATTTTCATGTTTTGATTTTATTTCTTCTTTGAACCGAAAGCATATACCTGATTGCGGGGACGAAATTACTTGTAGGGAATTTATACCTGTCAGCCATGGGGACCAAATTACCTTTTGAAATTTCGTGACGTCATCTTTGGGGACCAAATTACCCACTCCGGATCAGATACCTTTAAAACGTAAGGAGGTGATTAAAAACATTGCTCTCCATTATGTTTAACCCTGTTCTACGACTATGGACCGTTTGGTTCACTGCATGCTTCATTTTCATTTTATTACCTATTGATTTTTGACTGATTACCGGGTGGCATGGTCACAATTACTTTCTTCTTAGTCTAGATACATTGTAAAACATAAATAAGAGATACAATTTTTTTAGACACCCGACCTCCCTGCTCTGTGCTATCAGCTCCTTTGAAACAAAGTATAGTAGTTTCACTAACCAAATTTTTTTTGTTATAAAATTTATAAATTCCGACCACTACATATAAAATACCGTATAAATCCCCACGAACATTCTGCACGCTAGAAAAAAAAAAAGAATAAACTAGCGCCATATTTAAAGTCCCCATTTCTTATTCTAAAGTAAATCCTTTGTGAATTAAGGTAAAAAGGAAGAGCTGGAAGGTCCCTTTGTTAGACGTTTGATCATATGTGATTAATGTTAACAAACCGGAGAGAGTCAAATAAGCATGAAAATTATCACCTGAAAATAATAAAGGAATTGTATAGGGTCTCTACCTGTCGCTTTATTGGAGTTTGTTTTTTTCGAAGAATTTTACTGAATAACCTTCTCGTTTCCGAATAGCCAAACCATTATGTTGGGCTAGAGAAAAATATTAATGGATGAGTACCTATTTAAAGGTACCCGCAAAACTATTCTGACTCTTAGGACTACTTTTGTTATTGTCGAGAACTCTTAATGGCCAGTGGTGGCCCTAAATATAATATCCGTTTCCTATTGCTAGTATTAATTAGAATAGAGCGACTAAGTTAATTTTGTTGCTGTTTTGTCACCAAGACCTTTGGTCATCCTTATTTATCCTTTTGTTACATTTTGATCTGCTGTAATATGAGCAGAGTTGGATGGTATTCTATTTTTAGCTATTTTGATGGTACATAGTTGATTTATCAAAATGATGCCTATGAAGCTGGACGATTACCTATTTCTAATGGAGTGCTAAAACCTGACCTGGATGTTCACAGAAATAGTCAGGCTTTTGGAGCCATTGCGTAAGGTAGGACGACTAGCCTATTGCCGAGTGAGACTTCCTCACCAGATTTCAAAGACTAGACTGTATTCATTACATGTGCAATGAAAATAAGAATAATAAGAAAGAGGTTCTGAATTTCTAAAAGAACAAGATACAGATTAAGTAGCGGGAATGATTAAAGAAAAATCGGTCTAGAAATACCGAGACTGAATACTTATATTTATATGTCTTAAAACCAACTATAATTCCGTTTGGACGAATAATAATCGGTGGGGTCTGTGGAAAGATCGCTAACAATTAATTTAAATTTAAACAGTTTCTCATTTAATTTCATTTGCTCTCAATAAATAAAGAATAGCTCATACTAAAATCATTCTAGTAAGAAATAAATTGACGATTAACTGAGAAAACTTAAATAACTAAAACAATTGTAGCACATGATGCACATTAAATATCATCAGAAAATATTTTACTAAATTTTGTAACACTTTTAAAATATTTTTTAACGCCGTCTCTGTTGACAGGTAAGGGTTTTTGAAACGTTAGCGGAAGAAGACACTATTCGAACAAAAGCAAACCATAAATTATTTCTGAAGAAGTTAGCTAACCTATTATTTTCAGAATATTTACAGCAGAGCTTAATTTTTATGTACCAGAAACTTGAAACTTATTTTCGAAACTTTCATAAACTATAGGGATTCTTATTTTATAATTTACAGACATAAACAAACATTGTGGAGATTAATGACATGGAAGGAAAAAATACATCATTATGCTGCTCATGTACACTCTATAATATAATCATTTGCTTATGCGCTTCTGGGGCTGTATTTTCGAGTTAAGATCACTCGAGTTGAACACGTGTACGAAGTTGAATGAATTTCGCACGAGATTCGGTTATCTCTGGGTGTCTATTCACCAACAGTGAGAGCTCCTACAAGAATAAACATTTATAAAGTGCGCATGCGAGCTCTCTCGAAATTGCAAATAATGATATAGCCCGCATGCGCACTTTATAAGTATGTACTCTCGTATAAGCTTTCACTGTTAGTGAATAGACCCCCCGTATTTTCGAATAACTTTCAAAGGCTTTCGAAGGCACTGAGTACCACATAGACTTTAGAATTCGTATCTAACCCACAAATTATTCAAATTACTGTAATAACACACAATCAGTGCAATTCTGTTCTAAAATAGTAATATTGTTACAGAAAATCTTAGTAGCAATCCAAAAAAAGTTTTCTAGTTTTTCTCAATTTCGCTATAGCTCGGGCGCAAAATCGTTCTTGTGACATCACGGGCAGAAAGAAATTAAAATGAAATCATTTTCGAACCAAACCTTAATTTCCTACAGAAATAAAATATGTTTTTTACAAAATGGATACTTCTAAACATTATAGAACAGTTTTTTTTTAATCAGTCAGCCAGCCTTTGGCTAATTAGGTAGGAACGTGGTAGTAAGTAATTAAATGATTGAACATATGTTCCAAAATCTATTTTATCATTACATAATTTCCTCAATAAAAAATTATTAAGTAATTACTAGTATTAGACAAGGCTAGCTTTCCACTCCTTAGTAGCTATTGTTCACTTCTTGTGATTTATGCCATGTGTACTTTCCTTAATAACTAATAGTTATTATCATCAATATACTATGATTGTTGAATAATATAAATATTTAGCTAAGCAAACAATATAAACCCACCGACAAAAAATAATTCCAAAAGTAAAAAAAATCCAGTACGGGTTTTTGTCAATTGACCATAAGCGTCAAGATTTGCAGAGCTGGCTTTGTTGGAGATTTTAACATGAAATTTCTTGCTAACAAACGTGGTGAGGATTACCATGAATAGATCTATTTGACAAATGGTTTGAAGACACTTTACTAATGAAATTCCCAAATAGTGAAATTAATGGGGCTTTTTCAACGTTAATGGGCTCGTTTACTAAAATTTTTAAATCATTTGAACTGTCGTAAAACAAAGTACTAAGGATAAAAATATGATTCTGAAAATTTTATGGCAATAGAATAAGTCGTTCACCTAATATAACCAATTAAACAAGCATACCATAGCGGGGCGAACGCTATGACTGTGACGTCACCGCTTATGAAAGTTAATGTGCACAAACATTACGCTTCTGACTGTAACGTGCCTCGCGTAGAATTTATTTATTTTGAATTACTCGCAAAATTTTGTGTAAATAAAATAAAATGTGTGGACCTAATTTTAAAAAAGCAGACTCATTAAATCTTCCAGAAGTGGACTTGCTAATGATTATGGAGCTTTTTAATAAAAAACACGAGTTTATTAAATTATAATTTTATACTATGTGACCCATCGTTTTTGGCTGTTTTCCGGCAAGAAGGATTATAAATGTCAATATTTTCATAAATACATGCTTTCTCAAATGATATACAGAGTGATTCCAGATGATTTATTTTATTCCTGGTCTGGTGGACAAAGTTACGGAGATAACCCTATAGGTTACTCAGTAACAAATTGCAATTTTATTAACTGCAGACTGCCCAATTAAAGGAGCTTCTCCAAATGCTATTTATGATGAATGTGTAGTGGAAATTAAATCACCAATGTTGAAAAGAACAAGAAAAACCTATTTTGATGAAGCAGGTAATATTAGTTCCAAATGTTTACATCAGATTCAAATGCATATGCACTTTACTGGTAAAAAAAGCGATATTTGTTAGAGCTGATCCGGACTTTGAATCAAATAAAATAATTTCTTTTAAAACATAATATACGCCAGTTTTGTTGATGATTTACTGGAAAAGATTACCTGTTTTTAAAAAAAAAGCAGTACCTATTTAATAAAATTTAATTTGTGAAGAACTGATCCATTATTTTATCAAATAATTTTGAACATTAATAACACCACAAGCTAATTTAGATTAATACGAGCGTGTGGTTTTCAATAACCCTCTCAATATGGATTCACAACGTATTTTACAATATAAGATAATTTATAACGATTCTTATTGAAGAAAAATAAAATCCTAAAAAGACACAAAGAAAGTATGTTGACATATCAGTGATTGCTTTGAGTCTTTTCATGCTTTTCTGCCATTGCTTCCGTTTTTTTGCATCCTTATTAATAGAAATAAATGTTTTGATAGATGTTTTAATCGTAGTACTTTTACAATCTGCACAATAGTTAAAGCTTTTTTTACTCTGGCTCTGGTCCATTGTGTCGAATAGTTTAAATTTTTTCCAAACGTTCTCATTTCACAAACATAACACTGTTTAGAGTTTGCTAAAACGTATAAATAATAAGCATATAAGCTAGCAAAATACTGTTACTAGCTAAGTAGTCATCTAACCGAGAACCGATCGGCGCGGTATCCGCTCTCTCAACGAGAGATTTCATATGGGATGACGTCACGCCTGAAATTCGGAGAGGAGCGCTGTTTAATGTTTATAATTTTTTTAGGCGACTTAGGAGTCTCGCTGACGTCTAATTTTTTGCAAAGAGCCTCAAAATGATGTGCTCTTCCCAATAATAAAATAAAAAAAATATGAAAATGAGCCCATTGGTCATTTGTTTGGGATGTGCTGAACAGCCAGGCACTTCAACTAGAGATTTGTACTATTTCCCATACTATCTACTTCCCTTCCTGAGACTTCGTGTCTTCTAGATAGGCCACCAACTTGCCTGGGGGGGGATTTTGACTAGTTCTAATGGTTGTACTATACAATGAAGCAGATTTTTCTTTTATTTCATGGGATTTCAATTTAATCAAGAATGACATTTATCACTAAAACTTTTCAAATAAACATGTTCTTCCTCTTGGGTACCCCATCCTAGAGCACACTGTATTCAATTCAATTAGGTAAACCATTACTTCCGATTTTACTATAAAAACTTTTTACCCAGCAGCTATCACCAACTACCTAATAACCGATTACTGATCCACTTTACATCGCGGAGTCTTTACATAAACACCACCTTGTTACTTTCGATCCGCTTAAATAATTTTTATTAAAGATATACACATCTAACAGGAAGAGAAGAAAATAACGCTCTTCAACCTAAATATACTCAACATGCAACACCTGTTATGCTTTGCTAACAGTTAGTAAATCACCACACCGCTACACTCCAGTTACTCTAGACTAGTTGTTAGTTGTAAAGGTTATTATTTTATGGGCCAGACAGTAGAAACAATAAATAATGTTTGAAAAAAATGAATGCGATACAATTACCGAAAAAAAATGTGATTTTTTTTGTTCTTTCACCTTATTATATTTCAGCATGCACAATCGCTGTCACCATGTCACCAATGCCTGTCACCGTTGAGTGAAAAATCTGTCACTTCATCAGGTACAAAATATTGTTAGTCACAACTCCCATATTATCAGTAGTAATACCACTAGGGTCTTGATAATACCAAGATAATTTTGTCATTCAGGGCTTTTCACTAAGCAAAGTTGTTATGGATAGCAGCTGTAAATTGTCGTTATGTTCAAGGTCAGTTGCTAAGCGCGAAATTGGTATTCACAATTTAAGTGAAGTCGCTATAAGAGTTGCTATGCATAATGACAAAAGTGGCTATGAGAAGTGGTTCACTGGCAACTGCTCCAGAGGTGTTGTTAACGAAAACCACTTGCGTCAGACACATATTGGAATGTTTTTATTTATTTATGTGAACAGTTAAATATTTTAAATTAATAAGAATGTAATTTTTAGTACATATAGACTTTAGACTAGACTTTATCCATTCCATATGTGTGCTGCTACACATTTGTCAAGATTTTAATTAATATGGTTACTTTTTCAGAGAAAATTTAAGAACCGAAAGAAGATACTTGAGAAGTTCTAGAAATTCTTTCGAATTGCCAGATATTACATTTAAAAATTTGTTCAGGCTAAATAAAGAGATAGCTTTGGAACTTATAAATGAACTAGATCACTTTCTACCTGATGGACAACGGACGACACATATTCCCAATCATTTATGCTGAAACTATTTGTGAACATATTGTTTCCAGAGAAATAAGGTTTCCAAATACAGAAGATGAAGTTCGAATCACTGTCCAAGAATTCATAAACAAATTCCATTTTCCTGGAGTGATAGGATGCATAGATTGTACTCATATCGGGGCTGTTTACTATAACAGAAAAGGATATGCTAGTGGTATGTAATTCAAAGCTAATTATAACTTCAATAAATGGTCGTTACCCAGGGTCAACTCATGATGCTGCTATATGGCAAATGTCCTCGATCAGAGAACATATGGAGCAAAAATATTTTGAAGGCCGCAGGCCTTGGGCTATTATCTTCAAGCTGCACGCTTGAAGCATTCTCTATGACAAAATTTTGAGTATTTATCAAGACCCGAGGAGTATTCGATAAGATAATTTTTTACTTTGTAGGTAGATATCAAAAAATTGATTATCAATATGACGTTTAATAATTTTCAACACAAACTTTATTAGTTTTAATCAAATATTATTCATTTTTATTCAATAGTATAGTTGTGAAAAGTACAATTGGTAAATTAATTGAATCGTTAGACGATAGAAAAACTGCACCAAATGGAAGAGGGTGATAATAGACTATTCCTTGCTTGGCCCTAAAATTGGCACTAACCAAATGAGAATAAATGAAGTAAAGTGTGTGGAAAAACATGCTTTTCGCGTCGGTTGTTATCCTTGAAAAAGATTAAACTCAAATAAGCCAATTTTTTGAGTGAACATCGTATATGTACGGAGGAATAATTAATAATATGTATTTGTATACATTCACCTCCATGTTTTAGTTAGAACTATAATTAGTTGAAAAAAACCTGTTACGATATACATATTTTTTATACCAATAACACACATGTTCACATTCCCAAATAAATCTTGGTGAAATATTATACATCCCAGCCCTAACACCAACCCTATATTTGGGTACAGTTTCAATCCTGCTTTTTTGTGGATTTTTATACCTACTGGGAATTTATGTAGGGATTCGAAGAGGGCGGTGTTGCCGTAATAAACACTCATTAACTACATTAAATCTGGTTGAAGATTTTATTGAAGAAAAACCAAAATGGGTCACACAATTTGGCTTATAATATTTTTATATGAAAAATAAGAATGACTTGAGTGGGAGTTGACTCAATAAAACTTTATGGATTTTGAGAAATTTAGCTTGTTTCATTCCAGTGATTTCCGATTTTTCTGTGCCAGGTTACAAAAAATTAATAAGTAATTTGTGACAAAAAAGATAAAACAAAACGAAGCACTTATACAGATAGAGAAGATAAAACATGAGAAAAAATAGAAGAAATGTAAACTCGTTCACTCGAAGAAGATTTTCTAAGACAAAAAAGGAAAAATATACCGTTGTCGTAACCTTAGGCAAAGCTGTCCAATCTCTAAGTTACAGTCACCTTTTAAAGTTTACAGCAGTCATGATCTACGTTGTCTAAAGGTACGTTTTCCTCCACAGGTCGCTAACGACTGCGACCGAAGTAGCACCGGATGCCGGAGGGGGGTACAAGTGTACCCCACATACTGTTTTTTGGGCGTATTTCTTGCATTTTGCTTAGAATCAAAAAATACTGCTGAGTAATCCTCAGTTGGACCCTCATTTATCAGTACATATATCAAAAAAACAGTTTTTTCTTATTTTTTTTTAAATAAATGTGAAAATAATTAGGTGGGGTACATATTGTACAAGAATCGAGGGCAATCAAAAATCCATGGGAAGGTGTGTACTCTGCCCTAGAAAATATGACAAGAAGAGCAGAAGTAAGTGTGACAGATGCAGAAACTTTGTTTGTCCTGATCATCATGTAACTACGAAATCAAAAATTTGTTCAAAATGTAGTTTATTGGACCCAGAATTTTCTAATTAACTTCGTCATGTAAAATATTATTTTTTGTATTTCTTGATTATATTTGTATCGAATGTGTTATTAAAATTTTATTCAAAAACAAATATTGCTTTTTTATTATTTAGATATAAGTAATAATGAAAATATATAATATTTTGAAAGTTGTAAAGCATCTTCGCAGATGCGCGACCCTCCGGCATCCGAAGGTTAAGGTGCGTTTCCCTACTCATTCGCTGGTCGCTAACGACTGCGACCAAAGTATCAGCGATTATATTCGTCGACGAATTTTACAAATAGATGTTCTCCTCTGATCGGATCTTGTTAAATATTCGTCAACAAATTTTATTTAATAGCAGTCGCATTTATCGTAATAATTATTGTATTATTATATTTTTCTGCTACATTATTAGGATCAAAATGAAAATTTGCTTCTTCAATTAGCACTAGAGTCTGAAAGAAGGCGGGAAAAGGTATTGCCAATGTTTAAAAATAGGCAGTATGAAAAATTTCACTCTATTTTATAAACATTTGGTTGATAATGAATCAAAATTTGAAGAATTATTCCGAATTTATCCGAACACGACATAACCTTTAAAACACTATCCTACCTGAAAAATCGTCACGAATCAGTCGCTTGTCTGCTCCCAGAGAGGTCTGGCGACCGGCGACTGAGCGAGTAGCGACTTAATTTGTGTAGCAGCTACTCAGTAGCGAGTAGGAAAACACTCCCGTTTAAATACATGAATAGGTGTCTTGGCGAATAAGTCGCTACTTTTTCGCGGCTACTAGCGACTGGCGAATGTGGAGGAAAACGTACCTTTACAGGCCTTTCAACCGGACAGTATCATCTTAATCATCATAGACTTGGACTTATCTATGACTTGGACTGTCGAAAGATCCGACTTGCGACTTTGTCTTGAAGATGATGAAACAGCAAAGCATTAATGTGTGCCTGCCTTGCCGCGGCTGGAATCACGTACCTTATGTTTGACGTGGTCTCTCTCTTGCACTTGGAGCTGAAATATCATTCACCAAATTAGATCCTTATAGACCCAGTTGCCACAATCCTAACATAACCTAACCTCCTTTCTGAAAATTACAGTTAGCTTCTACTAGTTCCTATAAAAACCTATAGGTAGATAACGGCGCCATCTCCCTGTTTCCATAATCCATAATGAAATTGAAATTTTATTGTATGAGAGTAATTGAAGTTTCAGATGTTTATACTTCCATAATCAAAAATGGTATGTCATTATTCAAGTTCACTAATTTTAAGGGTAGTTACACATCGAACACAAAGAACCGGAAGATCTGATAGGCGTGAGAGTTGTGTGTGATCTATTTGCTGTCAAGTTACTGTTGTTTTGATCTTTTCTTCTTTGTTGTAATGTCTAGTTTAGCTCAAATATTTTTATAGTTTAATGTTTGTTATCTCTCAATGTATTGAAAAAACTCTGTATTTGTATCTGTTTATTTTTATTTTTTTGTTATTGAACTTTGACTGATTGTGCAGATCTTATCGATATCAATATTCAACTTACTATTTTCTAATATCCACTGATAACTTATCGAACATATCTATATCAGAACATAATATATGTGAATTATTATAAAAAATAGGTGATATGCACTTGATATTCTTATCAGTTTGTAGAATTGAAATAACAAACACTCATCCAGAAAAAAAATATTTATAAAACAATTCAAATTATTTAAAATAAAGTACAATATTTCGTTGACTGGGCATCTGACCTTAAGGAAACAGTAACAGATCCGTAGTCCGTGAAATTTAGATACTTATATATTATAATAAATCATAAATTATTAATTAATTTATTAATTTTGATAATTGGGACAACTTCACTGAGACAGTGCTCGTATAATACACCACCAGATGTGCAAAAAAGATTTTTTAAATGATACGAAGACTTCCCATAATCTGTACAAATGTCCGAAACTAATCTGGGCATTCATCAAATATTATCCCCTAACGACAACTCCGTTTCAGCAACATTTCGTATTGCATAAAAAGTCTAAATGGAAAAAATACATGTCACCCACACACATGTACTTGTATCCGTCCCCAAAATTTATTCCCTAGCCGGTGGTGAGTTGCAAAGGTGAAGGGGAGCGGTGAAGACCCACTAAACAGGCAATCAACCCTGAAAAGTATGGCATTGTGTCTAGTGAGCATCGGATTTACAGAGGGTAAGGGCACCATATATTCTTTCCTTGGGGTAAAAACTAAACCGACAGAACAAGTTTAGTCATAGGCGTGTGCTGTTATATTTGCCACAGGAGAAAAACTTTAGTATTTAATAATATCTAACACTACAATAAAAGTATAAAAGTTGAGTGTTAACCTTTAGAATATTTTTTATGTTGTGAAAACTAGTGTCGAAAATTATAGAAATCTTTATTATAATCTGCTTTATATTCTGGATTTCTTCTTTTTCCTCTTGGTTCCTATTTAAAGTGCAAATAATTCTATAGTGAGGTAATCAGCATTTTAATTGTGTATGGATGAACTATTTTCATGGTCTTATCAGTAGTAATACCCCTAGGGTCTTGATAATACCGAGATAATTTTGTCATAGAGAATGCTGAAAGCGTGTTGCTTGATAAAATAGTCCAAGGCCGAGGGCTATTATCTTTGAGCAACACGCTTGAAGTATTCTCTATGACAAAATTTTGAGTATTTATCAAGCCCCGAGGAGTATTCGATAAGATAATTTTTTACTTTGTAGATATCAAAAAATTGATTGTCAATCTGACGTTGAATAATTTTCAATACAAACTTTATTAGTTTTAATCAAATATTATTATTTCTTATTTAAAACATTTAATTTATTTTTAATAAAAAATAAACACCAAACTGAAAACACCACATGTAGGGTATTATCAGTAGTAA
>CAJUYG010000162.1:0-24059 GCA_910591675.1 Galerucella calmariensis | reverse complement strand
CTCCTCATTAATACACTCAAGACTTACATACGGATTATTAGGATGGGATGGAGCAGCAAATATGTGGTTAGATAAAGTAGAGATCATACAAAAATATTTTTTGAAAATAATGATAGGAAAAAATCGTCTTTATTCATCTGATCTTGTATAATATAAAGATTCCAAAATTCTTGACATGAGGCAGAATTTTTTTCTAAAAATAGCTACATTTTTTTACAAGAATAATACTTTTATAAATATATCCCATAATTACTTAACCAGAGCTAAAACTCAGAATAGAGTAGAAGAATCCACAGCACGTAAAGCGGTAGGTCAGAGATGCTACATGTTTCTAGGTCCTAGAATCTATAATTTACTTCCAGTAAAAATAAAACTATCGAAATCACTTAAACAATTTAAAAGTAGGATTATTAAATATATTTTAGAATCTGGAAGAGAAAAGTGTAAATTCGACTTTAAATAAAAATTAAAAATTCAATATAAAAAAATTATAATCATAAATATATTTCATAAAAAAACATATTTGTTTTTTTTTATTTAAGTAGGTACCTATATAAAAGATTTTGTATTGTTTTATTATTGTAATATTGTATTGTATATTATCATTTTGATGTATTGTATTTTATTATTGTAATATTGTGTTTTGTAATTGTAATTTCAAGATTATTTATTTGAGTGAACAAATTTTAAATAATGTTATACTTATGATGACTACACTTAATGACCACGGACAGCCTTTGGCTTTGTGGTGTCTAGTGTTTGTTTGTATTGAAGAATAGAGAATTGGAATTTCTTATAATTTATTATGTAAATGTAATATTACAAATAAACATATTATTATATTATTATTATTAGATACTTTGTATTATCAAAAGCCAAATGCATTCCGTTAAATCAACTAAATTGTTACATAGTTGCATTATTCACCAACCGCTTTATACGTGAACCACTCCCAAATTATTTTAATAATATCCGGTGATACGGAGTGCCTCTCTTTTTATTCGCGTGGAGAATTTCTTCTTTGTTTTTTTTTGTTGGTCAGCATTTCGAAAATAATGTTAATAATGTCCTTTCCTCCGGTGCACGGCATGGTTGGAACGTCTTCGTCGTGTGGATTTCAACTTTACTTTTTATTTTTTTTAGTGGTTCGGTGCTCGGTACATCCGGTTGTAACTGCGTGGTAGTCCGGTTTGGGAGGCCTGAGAGGCCGTCGAGCAAGGTCAGCGACTGATCTCCAGCATCCAACTTAAGTCATTTCAACTGTGTTGTCATATTTATTCTTTTTCTTAAAATCACAGAACATTTTTATTTATATATAGAGAAATTTAAAAATAAAAGTAGACGAAAGTAATGATAATACATTAAAACATTAAACTTAGATAACGGAGAAATTAAACAAACCAATAGTGTTAATCTAGGAGTTTTTTTTAAGGAGTCGTCCCTTCGCTGGCACCACCTCCGCCTCCTGGGCTTATTGTGGATACTCCTAGTGTTCTGACTACAGCCTATTCAGCCAAACCGTTCCCTGTATTAGCTCATACAGGTTCGGCTGGTCTTCTGGAGTCATTTGTGGTCTACCATACAGTTTCTGCCTCCTGTGGTCCAGCGTCTCACAGTTGCATAGTATATGCAGAGCTGTCGGTATCCTTTTTGCATCTTCTGCATGTAAGGTCTCCGTTATACAGCCCTATTTTGTTCAGGTGCTCCTTTGTGGGGAAGTGTCCCGTAAGTAGCCCCGTTATGGTGCGTAGTTTGTTCCTGCTCATTGAGAGCAGTTTTTTCGCTACTATTTCTGATGGTTCTTTTATGAATTTCTTCCCATGTATTTGCCTGGGCGTATTCTTCCAGTGTTTATTGTGTTGTTCTTTCACCCACCATTTTAACCATGACCAAGTTGAGCATCTAGAAATGCCCACAACTGGTTCGGGTCCGTTACAACACAGGAGAATGGAAAAAATGCAGAAATAAATAATGGGTAGAAAGTACTTTCTTTCTGTTGGCACCCCTCCAGCGTTTCTGTCTGGCTCTAGTCATCAAGTCCCCTTGACAGCACCGCTGCTGCCAGTCCACCAACTGTCCTGTACGCCTGCACCACCCAAGGTTGATTATGTCGGTGATAAATAGATAAATAGATTGCAAAAGCTAAAACTGTTGGGAAAATCAGGGAGGAGGTATGAAGCAACGTATCAATACTTCAAGAAATGGTGACAAACAAAGACAGAAACCGTGCTTCTGGCGTATTTTCATGAAAAGTCTACTGTATTAAAGTCTCCATCAAGCTTAAGGTGTGAATATTTCATGCTGAAGTCCACCCTTTTCATAGATATTTCCAAATATCTAAACTTCAAATCAGGAAATCTGTAACTATTGTTGAAAGTTATGTAACAAACAGCGTCAACAAAAAAGAATTAAATTTTATACACTATAACGAAGCCAGAAGTCTCCTGGAGTATAATAATAATAAGATTTATTGCTCAAAAAATCTGTTACAAGATAAATATGTACATAAAATAACCTAAAACATCTACAATAAAATGGGTAAACCTTTAAGAAATTTAATTCTTGAATAGGTTGAAAAGATATAGGGTAGTAAATATAGATACTATACATAATTAATTTAAAATGAAAAGTACATATCAGTTATAAAGAATTAATGGTAATCATAAAAAATGAGAGGTAAAAGAACATGGTAAGAGCACAAGTTTCTTGAAATATCACTATCACTTATAGTAAGAAATATACACACACACAGACATCCAAACGAACAACATATCCACACAAAAACACACAAAACAATATACCTTAGAAAAGAATAAGTATATCATATATTCATTGAATAAAATAACACTTTTCTCCAACTGAAGTAGGGGCATTCTATTTGTTCATGTATGTTAATTCGCGAAGTTGATTTGATATAGTCTTTCAATTTATTTTTGAATTGGTTGATATTATTCAATTCTGAGATGTGTTGGGGAAGGCGGCCGTAAAGTTTCGGGCCTAAAAATTTAAAATTCTTCTGCCCAATAGATTTCGAAGCTGGTGGAGGTAAGTAAGTGGTATGTTTCAGTCTTGTATCATACGCATACAAAATTGGTACATAAAATAAAAATAGAAATGTAGGTAAATAAATTAAAAAAAAAATACTTGGCAACAGTGCAGGATGGTTCCTGGTATTTTACCTCTTTCCCCCGCCTTTCCTTCCTTCCTCCTAAAGTCATTGGCAGGCAACCACATTCCAAAGACTCACCGAGTTGCCAAGTTTTTTCTGTTATTTGGCAGTTTCGAATTAGATGATACTTGTCTGGAAATACATGAAACTATTTTGATTTTAAATAACGAGTGGGTTCCGTTCGGACAAAATCTAAAATTATGGATCGGTATATTTATATATTATATTACTAGTAGCGATTATTTACTTCTAAGTAATATGTATGTATATTGGGGTGACTACTAAGTAATAAAAATCAACACGAAATACTACCTGTTGTTTTCCACGTAAAAGTCTAATTTGATTTTTGCCGATGTTTTCAGATTTAAAACAAATTGAAAAATTGGTTATACTTTGTATACTTTTGTGCTAGAGTGATTATTTTGTCAAAACTTTCCAATCTAAGTTAATTATCTATTAAGCCACAACATCTAGAGATATATTTGAGTCCGTTGCATCACAATCTATTTCTACGTTTGCTAAAGCTATCAGTAATCCAACAATTAGGTCTAAACTGGTAAAAAACTGTAAAGAATCCTTTAAATTTCTGGCAAGAGACAACAAAGTGTCTCTAATATGAGTGCCGGCACATGAGGGGATTCCATGGAATAAAATGGCAGACCAGTTAGCTCAAGAAGGTTATAAAGGAGCCTTCACAGGTTCGGAACATTTTTTGTTAAATCAACAACTCAAATGTAGGCTGACACCTCCATACTAAGAGTTTACTAAATAAGGTGGACAAGGAACTCTCCATGCCGTTGAAACTGGGTAAGAGAAATTTGAAGACAGATACCGATCTGGTGACTGGACACTGTACCCTGAGGAAGCATATACACAGAATGGGCAAAGTTAGTGAACCTATGTGCAGAAAATGTGAACTCTACGATGGAACCTACTCACATACTCTGCTTCCGTGAGAACTCAGATGGAAGCACTTTGGAGTGGAAATAAAACAACCATCACAACTACTAAACTACTAAAGAGACCTCCAAATAAACTGGTGGTCTATATAGAAGACACGAAGCTTCTGGAATGGAAGTAGGTAGATAACATGGATAATGGTACAAAGATTCAGTTCAAATACATGGGCTGTTGAGTACAACCCAAACGTATGAATGAATTAATGAAAACGTTTGCTAATGTCCCATTTTCCATAGACGGTAACTTTAATGGTGACAAATATTTGGAATTACCGAATTACCAAATTATTCCTGAGCTTCACCAAATGGGCAGTTACCAGAAAATGTTTGGTTTCAACAAGATAAAGCAACTTCCTACTATGATTTTCTGGAAGCAAATTTTCCAAATCGATGGATTGGACGAAGATGAACATGATTCATATATTTTTTTGCTCGTTCTCCGGATCTTGGTCCATTAGATTTTTGCCTTTCATGCTTACAGGAATTGAGATCAAGAATGTTGTGAAATAATAGGTGAAGTTTTGGAAAGAGTGATTCAAGAACTTGTTAATAGGCTGGCATATTGTCAGGAGGTGTACTTATTCTACAACTAATAGTGACTTTAATTTTTTCGTTATTTCCACTAATCCCAGTATGTATCTACTAATTGGAAATACCAAGATCTTTCAACATCTGCAAAAATAAAAGAGTTTCCCTTCTAAATTCAAAAAGTTGAGGGTATCTCCGGTTAAATAAAAGTATTAATAAATAAATAATAAATAAATAAATAAAGTATTTTAGTTATAATCATACACCTTCATAATTTAACGGTAATTTTATTATTATTTACAACAAAATCCTAATTTATAAAGCTATCCTATCCTCTTCATTATTTAATTAGTAAAAAATTTGTATCTTACTGTACATCAAATAGGAAATAAAACGGCTAATTAAACTAACGAGTGCAGCTGCCTTCTTAACTATTTATATCTTGATAAGTACCAACAATAATAGCATTTATAGGCTAAAAGTAGCACCTTTTCACCATTACCAAATTACGCCATAGGCATACAGCGAGCAATGAGGCTAATAGAACCAATTGTGGAGATCAAAAAGGTTAGTTGAGTTAAAGAATGCCTCAATAATAAAAGTGGCGTCGTTTTGTATAGTTTCGACTTAGTGTGTTCGATTTAAATGCCCTCTTTTATTAATAACAAACAATAACAAGTTGAAGAGAGAGGAACGAGAACATGGAAGTTAATTTAAAATTAGTAGTGTGTGTTCATCCGACAACAAGAATTTTATTTTCATCAATCAAAAAGATGACGTTTCTATAATATTTGATGTCTGTTACTTACTAGATATTTGAATAAGTCCAATGTAAATATTTCATATTGTTTTCTTGCATATAATTCAATTTTAAACACCCAATTTACATAAAGTAGATAATATATTTTTCTCAAATGATAACAAAAACATATCTTATTTTCAAGCGTTCTATTATGACCAAAAAAATAGTGATCTTTTAGACTGAATACAAAAGGTGTTGTCCACATATTTATTATCAGAATTATGGTGATTCTGGTCATGACAGGACGCCAGATTAAATCCAATACCAAAAACATCTGACTACAGAACAATAATTATAAGCCTTGCATACATTTTGAGTTCATGGTGTTTTTTTGTATGTATTTCGGGGTGACATTCACTGAGAGTCTCAGAAAATAGTAGCTCCATTAGTCCTATTTCCCGGAGGAATTTTAGGATATCTGCATGCTTTAACTTAGGTAAATGTTCCTCTTCTATCCAGTAATCTCCCAGGTGCTGTACCCTAGTTGTTAGTTGCCTAGTTTTTTTGGTTTTGGTTTTTTTGACAGTATGTAAAAATAGGAAACATAAATGAAAAATTTTGTGTTTTCAAAAAATCAAACGTTGGGATCGTTTGGTGGTGAAATACAGAGCATTTCATTGATTACTATCCACCTCACATAATACTGAAGGCGTCAATTTGATTAAAAAATGGAAAAACACTTTTTGCTCAATTAAGACGTTATAACCTTAACTTCCTCCTCCCTATGGTTACCCCTCCCAATTTTTTAAATTAAACAACATTACTACATTGTTAGATTTGCCTCTACAAGAGAATTACAAGAATGTATAGTAACTACATAAGTTTAAAGTCAATCAATTGGGAGTTACGGATAATTCCAATTTACTAATAGTAAAATTTTAAGGTATAACATGTCAGCAACTAAATTATTTTATAAGACTTCTATTGGTTTCCATACAATGATTCAATGGAGCGTCAAATAAATTTAGAACATTATGTAACATTTATTTGCCGACATTCTTAAATAATTCGCTTACGTAAATCATCTGAGTGGCATAAATTGTGGTTTTCAAATATTCCCATAAAATAAGTCTAGGGTGCATAAATTGGGTGTATTTTTTCTCAATATTTGTCAGGCAGTCCAAGACCAGTCAGTCAGTTAGTATCGGATAAGGATTTTTAGTTCTCTGTACTCCCTTTCGTTGTTTAGTTACAGACATGTCTCCTAGCGTGGATTATTACCAGCAATACATAAACTTTACACCATGGATTCCAATTAATGTTTCTCAGTCAGTGTACCACACCACAGCGTTCCATCCCATCCTATGTGATTATCAATCATTTTTTTATAACGAAAATTGTGAGACTTCTTCAAGCTTACGAAATTTTTTTCATTAATCGTTAATACATAGTTTATTATTAAAAAAACTACGATAGTTCACTTTCTATTCTTATTTTTCTTATATGGAATCAAATAGCCAGTGGCGAAGACAAGGGGGGTGCCATGGGAGCCATGCCCCCCCCCTGACTGTCAAAATACAAGTTACGAACGATTAATGTTATAAGTAACTTAAATATTTTGTAACGTGGTATACCACCTACTTATATTTAAGTCTCTAATCCACCAATGTGTTTAATAAAAATACTGTTTTTTTTATTTTTTAACTTTTTTTTTGAATGGCCCCTCCCCTACAAGCTTCCTAGATCCGCCTTTGTCAAAAACTCATAAAAAAGGAAGAACTACTAAATTTGCGTGCAGGCTGTTGACAAACAATAATTATTGTTCACTTTGGTAACAAAAAAATGCGTCTGAATATTTCCACGATTGTCGGCCGAATATTCACTATCATTAAAACTATCTTTAACCTTTTGGCATTGTTCATACATTCCTTTTATTAAGAGGATATTAGTCGGCTTCTATTTATAAAGTACAATGTAACAAATTTAGTCAGGAAGTGTTTTATAGAAACGAATACATGTATGCTTTTAATAATATAAATATTTTCACAGTGCTACAGATATTTGTTTTTTCATGAGGCTTCTTCAAATATTTTTTATCCAAAATTTAATCTGGCTCCTGTAAAAGAGATCTTTCCACTATTTTTTTTCAACAGTTATATTTTTTGCAGCCCCAACCAAGTCCGCTTATTGTAATACCAGCATTATTCTACTCCATCTGCCCTGGTATAGGTTTACTATTGTCAAAATGTCACAGTGGCAGTGGAATCTTTAATCCTCCATGATATTTTCGATAATTTCCGAGGAAATTTGAGGTCAACTTCATGAAATATTCTCAAGTTGGTTTTTTCATAACTTAAAACCATCACCATACTTATCTCTTGTCGTTAAGTTTATCATAAAGCCAAGTTTTCTATGTATCATCATCATCAAGCCTTTAATCTAATAGATTGTGGCTATGGTTGAAATAATACCCTTCTTGGTGTGCGTCATCAATTGTTGATATCCTTCTATCACATTACGTAGGAAGAAATGGAAAAAGGCAGGTCTGTGATTAATCATAATCAAAATATTACAATAATGAACCGTTTGAATTTTTTACAAACGTTAACCCTAATATTAAACTTACAAAAATTTGATTGTTTGATGTTTAGATTACGCGCCAGCGCAACCTATCAATCGAGAGCTCAAAATACTATGAAGGCGTTACTTTCGTAGCAGCAATGTGTCCTACGTCTTTTTCTACTATCACACTGACATTTCTTGCCAGGTGTGTACTTTGTTGCTTACGGTCAATTATTATTTATTTGAAATGAATATTAATCTTATTGTTATATTTATCTAAATAATACAAAAATATGCCTAGATACACGAAAAAACATCAGCATTTCGAAAGTTCTGAAATATTTTCAGTTAGAAAAAGATGCTGGTAATTATTGATTTCATAGCCTTTTCGAATTTGGCTGAATACGATCCTGATGATTTTATTTATCAAATTTAAGGTTAGCTATTTGTCAAAATGGCAAATAAAATAAACGACATGCCGAAAACCCGGATATACGTCACAATCTATGACGCACACCAAGAAGGGTATTATTTCAACTATAACGCTAATGCGCGTTTTAATCCATTTATTAGGGTGGATTACTCCCTTTTCACTCCTTATTGCTACAATTTATTGTGTGTCCTGGCTTCAGAAGTTATTAAGTTTGTATTTCTGCATTTTTCTCTCCACTCTTTGATTCCCATCCTTTCTGTATCCTCTTCTATCTGATTCCTCCAACTTTCTCTGGGTCTTCCCCTTCTTCTCAGCCATAGAGGAGTCCATTGTGTTATTCTTCTTATCATTTCTCCAGGCTTTCGTCTCTTAATATGTCCTGCCCATTTTAGGCGTTGTGCTTTTATATATTTCACGATTGTCTCATTGCTTAACTCGTTTTCTATTCATGTTCGGCCCCAGTATCGTTCTAAGAATCTTTCTTTCTATGATTCTTAAGTCTTCTGCTTCTTTTTTGTTTATTACCGTTGTCTCTAAGCCATACTCGATCACTGGTCTTATTAGTGTTTTGTATATTTTTATTTTGGTGTTTTTATTTATGGCTTTAATTTTCAGAAGTTTTCTATTTCTGCAGTAAGCTTGGTTAGCTTGGTTCTATGTATAGATGGCTTAAATATACCAGACTGTATATTCACTGACGCCATGCTCTGCTTGAAACTATCAGCAATCTAACAAGTACAGGTCTAGACTGGTAAAAAACTGTACAGAATCCCATAACAGGAGAATTGGGAATTACCTTGATAAAAGCTGCGTCAGACTGTCAAATTAGCAGCAAATTGAGTCTGATCAAACCATCAAACTGGTGATGTCATTGCCAATTTGATGGCCGACTCTATTTTCATCATTTTGACTGTCACTGTCAATGTTGTGTTTAAAAATTTATTGATTTTTCTCTGAACAATGGTAAACTGATATATACGGCAGGCACGATGGCGCGCAATATAGCGATGATCAATAGTTTATAGGCAACCTATGTACTTTAGGGAGCTTGGAAACGTATAGTCACGTGAATTTTAGCAGCTATACTACGAAACAAACACAACTTAATTAGTGGGAAATGAATATACTGATTTTATCATAGAAAAACCACTTTTTATAGGCTTGTTTGCGTCGTCAAGATATACATTTTAAACATTTAGATTGAAAAGATTAAAAAAATAATAAAATTTTCATATCCTGCATTCTGATGTTGCATGAGCACAAGCTGTATAATATTCAGAACATAATGTGGCATCTTAAAAAGATAATAAATTTGATGGAGTTGGTTGTATTTAGAAAAAAAAATGGCTCACATAGAGTCAGTAAATTAAGTCTACCATACAGCGTTGAAAGACTTTCCAAACCCAATGATTAATCTGAAATATTAATACACATAGATTCAAAAGTTTTGCATCACCTTCTTCGGATGCGAAGGAATTTTTTTGCGCTAACAATTTTTTGTTGGCTTGTTTATCAATGTTTACCATTTCAATATGTTCCATATTTTTTGCAATATACAGATGTTTACAGTTTTTTTTGTAAGATAACATTTTTAGTGCGACCATTTTAACATTCAAGGCATTTGATTTTTACGATTTTAAGTGCAATCATGAATCGTCAAGTCATAAGTGAGATTGACCGTGCAAGAATAGTGGCTTTAGTTGAAGAAGGTCATTCTCAAAGGTTCGTGGCAAACAGAGTTGGCGTTTGGCAAAGTGATGTGTCTCGTGTATGGAACCGGTAGGTATCTCCAGACCCATTCTCTTCGTGATAGACCTAGAAGCGGTAGAAGGCGTGTTACTAATCAGCGGCAGAACCGCTAAATGAAGAAACCCGACCATGGCAATACCAGCACTCCAAAGAGATATGAGACATGCGTTGGGAGTTCAAGTATCGATCTCGACATTACGAAGACAAATACTTGCGACAGGTTTGAGGTGTCGCCGACCAATAAGAGTGCCCAGACTACAACCTGAGCACAGAGTTCGCCGACTACAGTGGGCTCAAGAACACGCGGCCTTGCCTGAAGAATTTTGGAATTCGGTGATTTTTTCCGACGACACAAGGATTTGTTTGGTACAAGATAGCCATCGAATACGTGTGTGGCGGGATCCAACGAGAGTTGCTCAGCTTGCCCAAACTCGCCCCGTGCCGCCCTTCAGAGGAGGAAGTGCTATGTTTTGGGCTGGTATAATGTTAAATGATCGCACAGAATTAATTCATGTGGAGGGAACGATGACTGGTGATAAGTATCTCAGAGAGATTCTACATTCTCTATGGCGCGCAGCTGTTGGCAATTCCTTCGTTTTTATGGACGATAACGTCCGACCTCATCGGACCAGAGCTGTAAATGAGTATCTTGAAACTAAAGGGATCAATCGTTTGAACTGGCCTGCCCTATCTCCTGACACGAATCCCATAGAACATGCTTGGGACATGCTTGCCAGGGCAGTGGCAGCACGCTGAAATCCACCCAGGAGTGTACAAGAGCTTGTTCATGCGGCCCAAGAAGAATGGCGAAATATTCCTCAACAGAATATCAATAATTTGGTAAACAGCATGGGCAGGCGACTTCAAGCTTGCATAAATTCTAGAGGTGGAAATACTCTTTATTAAAAGTTCTCATGCAGGTTCTCACTTAACCTTTTCTAAAAAAAAAATCAATTTGTATTTAATTTCTAAGAATACTTTTTATGTTTAAAGCAAGTTTATTATTGGATAATAAAAATTTTTGACAAATATACACGTTTTTTTTATTGAAACTAATGTTTGATTAATCTCTGATCCATTTTTTTTCGGAGATTTAGGGTGACGCAAAACTTTTGAATCTATGAAGAAACATATGTAAATATGTCAATTTTAAGTAAAATATTGCCTAATAAGGAAACCCACAACACCAAATGATCAACATTATAATTACAGAAATAATAACGTATCTCCCATGAATCAGTTGCTAGCGGTTTTATGCGCTGGGCATTTGATAGCCAGTGCTGATTTCTGCAGTTTGTTATTTTCTTCTTATTTACAGGTTAATCGTTCACATTTGACGCGAGCAAAAGCTAACTGTCATTCGATACAAGCCAAATCTGAAAAGTCACTAATTAGTTACTAGATTTTCTCAGGGTTACCATGTACGCAATGCGTTAAGCCTTCATTCGCTAAAATCGGTTCGTTCCCAAGAAAAACCACGCGAAAATAAAATAACGTGAATATTGAATGACCTAGGAAAGTGGATAAGGATCTGATCCCCTACTGCTAACATTTCCAATGCGAGTCTTCCAATACGCAGCAGACTTAGAATAGATCACGTGTGGTCTTTGCTTACAAGCGGTTTTTCTTGGGACCGTCCAAACTATAAGTAATGCAAAGATGCAACAAGCGAGACAATTAAGTGCTTCTTAAAGTTAAGTACAACTTATGTGCTTAAATTCGAAACGATGCAAACGGGCATGACACTAAAATACATTGCTAAAGTAACTTATTAATATTAAACATGTATTGGTTAGGCTAATGGAACCGCAAGGATCCGCAGTCAATATCACAACCTCACACACAATATTAAACATGAAAGTAGTATGTATATCAAATCATTTTTCAAATGATAATACCTTTGATCTTTCATGTGTTGTTCTTAAGATATTAATCACCACGCAAAATGATGAACAATCCGTACTACTTCCCACAATGTAGTATAAAAGTGAGATTTGGGTGTGAATTGTTTCTAAATGATTATGCTGTGGAAACGGATGTTACTAAGATATATAAACTTAAAATGGTAACAATAAAAATATATATGGTTTGCGTATTGTATTAACTACTAAATATCACTTCCATGCATACATTGACATAATAAATACACCACCTATTGTTTTATAACTATTAATTATCTTGAAAAAAGTTGATAATTCTTACTTTGATTGTGGTTAATATTGTAATTATGTCCCGTTTAGCCTAATTCTGTGAGTGAGAGAGAAAGCTATACAACAACAGATACAGAATGTCATATTCCCCTCTCCGGAGAGTGTATCAAGACCAATCGAGTCTAGAGTAGTGGGTGTTTCATGGAAATGGAAGGGAAGTATGTTGTTCTTTCTTGGACATATACACTGAGGTCCGAAATAAAGGAGTACATTTTTCAATTGAAAATATTTTTTTGTTTTTTGGGCGATTTATTTTCTTTTTGCATTGCTAATAACCTAACATGTCCTCAACCTGACTGTAAATTTGGAAGCTAAAATAATGTACAGGGTCGGACTTATAAAAAAAATTATATAACAGTGCATTGAGCTCGTTGCAAATGAAAACTGGCTTACTAATATGCTTTTTCGGTAGAAAAACTATCCAGAACACTTCAGTAAAAAGTAAATTTCTGAAATTACCTGATTCGCAAAATACCATTTTTTATTAAATAACATTTTAACAAATAACACATTTATGATAACAGTTTAGTAATTTTAAAACTTAGAGTAAAACATTATGAATGTATGGCCACCATTATTGTTTACCGCTTCTTGAAGTCGTCTGCGCCATAAATTGATAGCCCTATTTATTGCACCCTGTTCAAAATTGTTCCAAACAAACTGCATTCTTTCTTTGAGCTGCTCGATTGTTTCAAATTGTTGTCCGTCATACAAATTTTGTTCGAAAATTCCCCAAATTGAATAATCAACCGGATTTAATTCTGGGATGTTGGGTGCCTACATTTCTGGCTCAATATAATCCGGGCAATTTTCACTCAAGAACAATAATGGTGGCCACATTCATAATATTTTAAAATTACTAAACTGTTTTCATAAATGTGTTATTTGTTAAAATGTTATTTAATAAAAAAATGGTATTTCGCGAATCCGGTAATTTCGGAAAATTTCCTTTTTACTGAAGTTTTCTGGGTAGTTTATCTACCGCAAAAGCATATTAGTATAATTTTAGCTGAGACAGTTTTCATTTGCAACTAGCCTAAATGACTATTATATAATTTTTTTTATAAGTCCGACCCTGTACATTATTTTTGCTTTCAAATTTACAGACATGTTGACGACCTGATAGGTTATTAGCCCTGCAAAAAGAAAATAAATCGCCCAAAAAACAAAAAAAAATATTTTCAATTAAAAAATGTACTCCTTTATTTGGGCCCACAGTGTAGAATTTTATGTATCAGTGCTCACTGTTGCTCCTATATAAGATTCTACAATTCTACATTATGGAAGATAAATATTTGTCGAGCCTGTATACCGCATATTAGTAGTAAGAGGGAACAATGACTTGAATTTAATAATCGTTAAAGTGTGACAATTTCCCGGAAAGTAAGAAAGCGCGAGAAAAGCATTTTTGGACGTGTGACAATACTTTTCATTGCATCTCTCATTGTTTTTTATTGGTGCTAAAGAATAGTATATTCTTCAACGAGTGCAGAATGATGGCTATTATTCATGTGGATGAAGTTTCCAAAACGATGGAGCGCAGCGAGTGAGTTTTGGAATCATCCAATTGAATAATAGCCATTCTACACAAGTAAAAGACTATACTTTTCCACGACTAAAAAGAAAAAACTTCCAGTGAGGATCGAACCACGATCGTCCGCGCCATAGTCAACCACCACTAGGCTATAAAGCATACTTATTTGTAAAAATGTAAAGAGTAAATATATATACGTAACTCATATTTTTAATCGGAGCCCTTACATTTATTAATGAAATTAATTCCGGGAGGCGTACATATTCACTATCGCTACTGTTGTCCATTTTTTTTTCTTATAATACGTAAAATTATGATTTTATAATTATTTTGACGTTTCAAACGACGCGGTGTCAGAAGCGATTTACGTTCTTAGGTATTTGATGTTTTAAAGAGAGTATTTGATTTATTCATATTAATTCATTCTAGCGTGAATTCTAATAATAATAGAATGTGATTGGCTAACGAGAGTGAATTCTTTTTATTATTCACTGGTGTGAAGAATTTATATCATTATGCAGCTAAATATGTAAAAATAATTTGTGCGTTATTATTTAGTTGTGGAGAAAATACATTCCGTCCTATATGTTTGTCAATCATTTAAAAAACTGACAGTTTCTGTTATAATACAGTTCATTATTTAGTACATATTTTAGTACAGGGGAGAACATTTTTGGTAAAAAGTATATTCTCTAATAATTCAAACTCTAGGCAGATTAGGCCTTAAAATTTAGCGTAGGTATTTGTCCTTAATCTATTAAATCAAAAAAACTTTCCACGTATAAATATTCAACAAAAGAAGAAGATATTTATATCTCCTCATAAGCAGTTTATATTACATCATTACCAAACAATATATTATCTGTGACAATATGCATAATTTTTAAAATACCTCGTGTCTCGAAATCCGGGTTATTAAAAAATGTAAATGATAATAAAATAATCCGGTATAATCTGCGACATCTAAATCCTTTCTTCGACAGAGCCGGTTTTGAAGTAAACTCATTAAAATATTGAATTAAATAAACAATTTCAAGAGTTTACTTTAAATTAAATATATTTTTTCCACTATTGCTTTGTTCTTGTTTTTGGAAATTGAAGTAAGATGTAAACTCTTTTAAATACGCTGTTTAATACATATTTGGAAGAGTTTGTAACCTCATTTTTTATTCAAGGACATTCTATGACCTTTAACTTTTATAGGTTTGTCTTTTACATCATTCGCAAGTTAAATTTCCAAATCGACATAAAAACCTTATGAGAGTTGAAATATTTAAATTAATGATTTCCCATTATTCCTTTGCCCACCACGTACTATAAACATTGAGGCAAATAATGCACAACAACAAGAAGTGAAGCCCGACGAAAATACTTTGATATGAAGGGACAAATCAAAGAATACACCAGCTTAACAAGAAGCAAAGCACAACGCAATCTTTTTGATGTTTTGGTAACAAAAATTTTTGACCTTGAGAGACCGACGTTGACAGAGAAAATGATCAAATTTTCAAATATCGGCGATATAATTGGCTGACAAGTATCTTATTATAAAAATGGCTCCTTTCAGACATGCGCATAGAAAAAAAGGCTTCGCTTCTTGTTAAGCTGGTGTATTCTTTGTCCAAATATAAATAACCTTAAAAGTGACAGCTAACTCTGGCATACACTGAGAATCACAATCAATCAGAATGAGAATCAAACGGTGAAAAAGTATTTCAGCATAAAGCTGTGTTTTATCGGGGGTAATACCACAAGAGCTCAGATTTAGCCGGATATTTTTTGTGGTTGTTTTCGAATACTTACTTTCATTGGCAATTTAACGAGAGGTGTTCTGGCAAAATCACGAGAGCGTAGCTCGAGTGATTTTGCCTGAACAGATCGAGTTAAATTGCCAATGAAAGTAAGCATGAGAAAACCACCGGAAAAAATATCCTGCTAAATCTGAGCTCGCGTGGTATTTTGTAAGACAATCCCATGAATAAAAAACTCGATTCAATTGAACTAAATTAAATTAAATTGATTCCATATGGAGGAATGAGTTTTCTTGGTATTTTCTGGAGTTGATTTTTCAATCTCCCTTACTATTTCTGCCTTGCAAATATTTCCAAATCTCGACATACTTTTTGGAATTGTTATATGCTGTTTAATTCATTCTGTTTTTGACATTTATAATTGTCAAATTGACGTGCATTGCTTGGTAAACAGACAGTACCTAAATGCTAGGGTTGCTACGGTAACGTAATTTATCCGATATTTTTATCCACTTGCAAACTCTCTTCCTTCCTATTTAGCCGACAGCAAACTACGATTTTTGTATTCACAAATGGGAATTATTATACATGAATGGGATTGTCACTTATAATTGCACAAGTGGTTTGTATTTTTTTCTACTACCGTGCGCTTTAACCCACTTTCCCGCACGCATTTTAGTTTTGAAAGTGTCACTTTCCCGCACTAGTGCGGGAAAGTAAAATTATGCAAATTTTGACCTTATTAGATAGTTTTTTACTTCGGAAGTTATAACTATTCTTACACCAGGTGAATAAATAATCCATCATATAAAAATCAACATGTTTTCAAGCTTTTTGTTGCATTTTTAATTTTCTGAAAATATAAAATGATGAAAATATTTTGATATAACCTTGTAAATTCTTTAAAGTAGTGTCACAAAACAACTATGAAACCACCCGAGTTTCATATAAGAAAAATATATCAAATGAAATTCTTTTATCTACAAATGACTTAAAATTGTTGCCGTCACCTTCATCGTCATCTTTATGTGACCTGCAAACGATGCCATCCTCATCAACGTCATTCACTCACCAGTAAACATCAAATAACTCCACTGGACCGGCAATTTTAAGTAATTCACAGAATGCAACAAATTGTGTTTCTAATATTAATATTTATAATAATAACTAGTAATAATAATAATAGTTTTTGGCTTAAGTTTTTTATATGTATGTTAAAATAAAATAAATTTTAAGAAATGGGTTGATATAATTTTTTGTATATACGGTCGTAGAAAAAATAATGTTCCTAACTCATGCGTAAAGTATCTTTCCCGCCCTTGACCGCTTGCCCGAACTCCGCTTCGCGTCGTTCGGGTCAACTGCAGTCGCGTGCGGGAAAGTGTCACTTTCCGCACTTGTTAGGAAAATAACTATATCGGGTAAATTTGGGTTGTTTAATGAGAAACTGTTTCCTAGCAATTTGACGAGAATAACTGTCAACTATTAAAAACACGACACCGAAGGTGGAGTGTTTATACATGAATTAAATTGTCAACAGTAAAAACACAAGAGCTTTTTTTTTGATCGGATAAATTTACGAAACAGTTTTGCCAATCACTAATTTTTCGAGAAAAACTGACATGATAAAATCGCGACACCGAAGGTGGAGCGATTTTATCTAATGTCAGTTTTTCGAGCAAATTTAGTGATAGCAAAACTTTGAGTTAAAGAGAAATTTATCTGATAAAAGAAAAGCTCGAGTGTTTTTTGGCAAGATAAATTAACGACAGAATATATGGATGAACAACAAAAATAATTATCTTTATTAACTTGCGACTCATTGTCATTGTGTAAAAGTGACGTCCCCTTACTAGATATTGAGGAAGAGAAGTTTTTATCGCGATAAAAAAGGATGCACCTTTTTTATCGATGTCAAAGTGACAATAACATTTCCAGGTATATGACATTTTAACATTGGAGTTAATTTATCAAATTTATTATTATTTATTAAGTATTTTTCCATCAGTAGCTATTTCTTCACTTTTCGTTGATAATATACACGTGAAATAGTTCATAAAAAAAATAATTTCAATCTAATTTAAAAGATAGCTTCCGCAGATTCGTTTTTTTTGCTTCTTGCCTGTTGATGTATTCTTTGATTGAGGAAATTTATTTTTGTTAAGTTTTACACCTCATTTATCCACGAAAACACTATTCTAGATTATTTATACTTTTTATAATGTTGTTGATTTGCGTGAGATCCAGGAAAACGTAATTATATCCGATATGTAGTGTAACTATTTACCGGGCTACTTACCATTTCCATACCAGCAGGAAGTTCAATTTCACTGGGTGCAATTAATAAATGGTGTTTGTCGGAAGTAGTATACCGTACTCGTTAGTACGGAACGGATGGCTACTCTTTCAGTTCTTTATCTAGATTCAACTTCATCTACTAACAACAATTATAGGCTTTGTACAAACCAGTGGTTTTAAATAGTAGTTGGAAAACCAACAAACCAACAAAGTCAAAATTGTTGAAAATATTGTGTTTTCAAAAAAGTGGGTTGTTTGAGAAATACAGTAAAGTACAAAACAAGTTTTAACATTTATAGCCTAGTCAAAGTACACATAAAACCTCACAAAAAATACAAAAAACTTGAAAGTTCAAAATTGAGTACCTATTTAAAAGGGTTGTGTTCAACATGAAAAAAAGTTTACGATGCTGGGCATGCAATTTTCCGGAAAACCGTTGAGTAAATTTTGTTTGTTTTTGGGTTTTTCAGTCTAATTGTTTAAATAATGAAAATACAGTAAAATGTTTGAATCCAAAATTGTAGCTGATACATTTATCTACAAATTTTATCTGAAAAGTTATTCTGTAAATTGAGAAGTTTACGAGATAAAATTAATGTCAGTCATTTCGTAGTTACGCGCGAACGTCCCGGGAGCCAAATTTATTGACCGCTCGACTTGAAAGTTAATAATTTTGGGCTTATAACATTCTGAAAAAATAAATAAACACATGTAAAATGTAGAGAAAGATCTCAGCTTTCAGATAGAAATACTTCCAAATTTGAAAAAGTAGATTTTCTATCTGTAAAATCAGCTTATTTATAAAAAACTAGAGCTAAAAAGTCAAAAAACAATAATTATAATTCTTATTTAATTAATACTTATCCCAGCTATAATCCCTTTTAGATTTAGCATTGCAAATGAGCATAAAACATTATTTATTAAAGCAAAGCCAACAATATTTCGGATTTTAAACAAATGCTTCTTAAAAATCTGTTTTTTTTTGCATGCTCAATTTTACTTGTTTTTTTTTAGACTTTATTCAATCATATATTTTTTCGAAATTAATATATTTCAATGAAACTTCACCACTGAACACTTTGAAGTGTCTACTTTCGAATCTACTATACAGTTTTTCTATAAGTGTCAGATTTTTTAAATAAAGACAATTATTTACAATAAATACTTAAATCAGACGTCTTTCAGCAAACCTTCTACAACTTTTTATAGTGTTTATCATATTATCTAAAAATTTGTGAACTTTATAATGAACCTTTTTAGAAGTGATCACAATACAAAAGAACACACTTATGGCTCAGGTGAGAAAGAGAAGGGAGCTAAAATAAAGGTGAAAAAGCAGGTGAGAGAGCGGCTTATACGCTCCGCCGCGTAATAACAACAACAACAATAATAATAAACAAAAATTTCAACAAATTACATTAAAAATAGAGTCTGTTATTGAAACAATAATGAAAATGAAGTGGGGTCAAAAAAATGAAGGTTCACGTGGAAAATCGTATGTATCTTTGTGGAAAATGCAGATACAAGAAAAAGTTTCAAATATAATTTGTAGATTACGCCGCAATCTTTAAAGTACGCTATGTTATGTAATTCAATTTTTCAATTTAATTAGAGGAATTTGGTGAAAAAAACGACTTTTGAGTAGAGGTTTACGTGAAAAATGGATGATAATTAATTAAATTAAATTAATTAAAAAGGAAATTTTTTTGGATGTATTTGTAGATACTCCATTGTAGAACACATTTCATATACATTTTTTTTTCTACATGTCATTGTTTACTTACTATCGTAAAATTACAAACATAAAAATTGATGTTAAAAAATACTACTAGAGAAATTTCGCATATTTTGAAAAATAATGCAGATCCAAAAAAAATCTACAGACAAATTTTGTAGATAAATGTATTAGCTACAATTTTTGACCGGAACATTTTCATGTAATTTCATCATTTGCAATTAGAGTGAAAAAACAAAAAAACTAAAATTTACTTAACGATTTTCCGGAAAATTACATGCCTAGCATCGTAAAGTTTTTCTCATGTTAATCACAACCCTTTCAAATACCTACTCAATTTTGAATTTTCAAGTTTTTTGTATTTTTTGCGGCATTTTACGGAAATTTTGTGTACCTTGACTAGGCTATTGAAGAGTATCAAAATAAATTTTGATTATAAAATTAAGACTAAATATTTCGAGTTGTCAAAGGGTAAATCTAGCGGAAGAGCCCATGCGCGAGAACTAGAACGGACGGTAAAAATTAGCTAGTACAACTAGTAACTTGCCGTATTCTTGATAGATATTTAATTATTAGGGAAAGAACGAATAGATAAAACAGGCCGGGTAAAAACTAAAAAGCACGAACACTATTCATTCATTCATTCATACGTTTGGTTTGGGTTGGGCTCGACAGCACAGCCACTTGAACTGCCCATGTTACTTCCATTCCAGAAGCTTCGTGTCTTCTATATAGGCCCCCAGTTTATCTGGAGGAATCATCAGTATTTGTGATGGTTGTGTTATTTCCACTCCAAAGTGCTTTCGTCTGAGTCCTTGTAAGCTCTCACAGAAGCTAAGTAGTAGTAGCTAAGTAGGTGTTTCATCGTAGAGTTCACATTTTCTGCACATAGGCTCACTAACTTTGACCATTCTGTGTAGATGCTTCCTCAGGGTACAGTGTCCAGTCACCATGTCGGTAACTGTCTTCAAATTTCTCTTACCCAGTTTCAACAGCCTGGACGAGAGCTCCTTGTCTAACTTATTCAGTAGACTCTTAGTATGGAGGTGTCCTTGTGTCATCCTCCATTTGAGTTGGTGTTCCTTAACTAGCCAGTTCCCGACTTCCCCTCTTATGTAATCCTTTGTGATTCCACACAACGGTTCCGGACCAGTGAAGGCCCCTTTAGAGCCTTCTTTAGATAGCTGGTATGCCATTTCATTCCATGGAATCCCCTCATGTGCCGGCACCCATATTAGAAACACTTTGTTGTCTCTTGCAGCATGTTAAGGGAGCACGAATACATAAAAAGTGCAAACTACCAAATGAAGCAATAAAATGACTTGAAGCAGACACGTCTCTGCAGAAGAAAATAACACAAAACAAGAAACTGAAAAATGAAAAAGTGTTCACCACGAATAATTTAAAAATATTAATATCTAACTTCTAACTATGTTTAGAAATTTAAGGGGCATCTACCAAATTCGACCTTGCACAATTATGCTTTGTATATTTTTTTGTTTCCCTACGTCCTCACGTTTAAGTTCACATAACGAAAATTTTATTAGAAATATGAAAGCTCCGCAACATGTAGGTAGCCAAGTGGTCCAAGCGGATTTTGGTTCACGTACTACTCTATAAGCTTCGTCAGTACTGAACTGGGAGACCGCCGAGCGTTGTATCAACAATGGAACGGCACGCGACTACCGAAGCAGAGAGACAATGTCAGTCATAGAAGGATAGAAAAGCGAGAGATGGATTTTTTTCCGATATTTTAGTGGTAGCAACCGAATTTCAATAAGGAATTGTATGATCATAAGTAATTTGAGGATTCTGAGATTTTTATATAGTATTCATAAAGCTTCAAATTATACTTCTTATCAATTAGTTTTTCCATTTAATCCATATTAAATTCTTTACAAGGGCTCAAACTTTGCTTAATATTTCAACAAAATTTGGTTAGCATTTCAAAGTTTTTATTCGATGAGAACTCTAAGTTCAACATTAATCTACAAGATATATTTTTTTCTTAATTTTCAATACATCCATTACCTCAAAATTCTTTGCCAAAAATATTTCGATATTTTCTCAAATCGCTGCCGATATATTCCTCTTAAGTGGAGATTTAAAGTTGTTATTGAGTCACAGAAATTAACAAATTAAAATAGTTTTCAAACGAAAAACTAAATGGATTATATCGATAATCAAATTGAAACAGAAAATTCAACATTATATTTTTTGATGGATTATATCGATAATCAAATTGAAACAGAAAATGCAAAATTATATTTTTTGATGAAGAACTGCTGGTAACAATATTAATCTTTTGGACTGTTCGTGATTGCCGCATACTAAGAGAAACTGAATGTTTATTCATACGGAAAAGAATTGATGCAGAACAAAAATGTACGAAGTAAATAACATGCTCATTGAAGTGCTACGTAGCAATAGTGGAAATATCAAGATGTATGTTTTAATTTAAAATACTTCTGGACTTCAGGAAAAATTGATTAAATATTATATAATGCTGGTCTTTGATATAGATCAGGTTACATCTAGTGATTTTGATGCCCATCTCTCATATTTCATTTATCACCCCCAATGCAGTGCTTCATTGGCAAAAAAAGGAATCCACTCGGCAAGGCATTCTTGTTGAGATATGAAATGATTTTATTGCCCATTCAACTACCGGTGATGTGATAACTTCTTTGGCGACTTCTCAATCGTTTGGCCGGTCTTCCTTCTTTTCTCTAATTCGTGAAAGAGCACATACTATTACATCTCTCGTTTCAACAGTTTTGAGCCCGAATATTTACAATATTCCTCATTCATTACACCATTTGCCCACGTAACTAATTACTGAAGCACTTAATTTATCAAACCTGCTCATTCATTTTTACTAATCCAGACTAAAATACATGTTAGCTGAGAACAGTTACCCATTTTGATGGTCTTGTCTATACCACTCACTTATCGAGTATACTATTCTAATCACTAGTTTCCTTCCAACCTGTATTTTTGATTGTAAGAATTTTGATTAAGAATAAACATTATTGGAACTTTAGTTCCTTATGTTAGGTTGGAGCGAGGAAAAAATCTGACCGATCGAGAGGGGTCGCGACGCAAATGATCTGACCGTTACGTTACGTTGTTACGTTATGTGCCTCGACTCGGCCGGAGAGCTAGTCTATCGGCGCAAAATGTTGATTGTCAGCATACATTGTATTATTCATTACCGTTAATAGTTTTCTAGCTTCAATATGAATTAAATTATATAATTTTTAGAAATTAGAAATCATAGACCTATTATTTCAATGATCGAATGCACTGACTAGATTTGAATACTTAATATTTACTTTGTGCCAATCAACTTAATGATAAGATTTTTATAATTAATACTACTGTATATTTTTGTTAAATAAAGTTTCATCCAGAGTAAAATAAATTCTTATATTAATATGTGTATTTATTTATTGGTTCAAAAATTTTTATTATCGCTTACCGTGTGTCCCGCGTCACGTTCTACTTTTTTTATTATTATTATTATTATATATCTTCCAAGTTTGCTGTCATTTCTTATGTATTGTTGTTTGACACTAACCATCTTCAAGTACAAAGTTTGTCATTCTAAAGAATCAAAAAAACATTTCTTTTTGCTCTTTAGGAACAGTGTGAAATTGTCCACTAATAGTAGATCATCTTCTATGGTTTGATCTAAGCTGGAGTAGAAAAACGCTGCCGCGGAAAGAGCATAGCTATTTATAACATACCGACCAGATCATAGCGCTTCTGTCGCCGCGACCAGGTCGCACGCGCGTGTCATTTTATATTCCAAATTGTTAGGCAACGGATTTGGAAAGCTTACTCAATTAGTTTAAATAATGGATTCCACTGACTCAAATAATTTAATTTTTCACTTAAAATGAAGTAAATACATAATTTTGCAAATTTAACCCAGTTTAATTATTTTTTCTTTTTCAGTTAATTTAACCCAGTTTAATTATTTTTTCTTTTTCAGTTAATTATCTGTTAAACAGAAAGCGTTGATTTATGACCCTTGCCTACTAAAATTAATTGTTGTTGCATTTTTGTTTTGACTACACCCAAAAAATAACAGCTTTCTTCAAAATAACGTATCATAAATTACTTATATACCAGTATTTTTTTTTATTACTGCTGCAATAATTGTTGATTAAAGGTCACATTTGATGAATCTAGTGAATACAGTAAGCTTGACTAAATTACTAAAATATTAAATACTCGTTTTTACAAGGAGAAAGCTCATTTTTTCGTCGTTTCTCACTTCATTGCGTTTTTTTTAACTTTTTTAAGCTACATATTATGTTGACAAATTTATCGTGAGGTGATTTTAAATAAAAAAAGTAATTGATTGCAAATACAAAAATGAGA